>JADLZL010002751.1:0-275852 GCA_015844335.1 Chrysopogon serrulatus | reverse complement strand
AGACACCACTAGCTGGGTTGGGAAACATAATGATCAAATTTCTTTTATGTATATATTGGAATCGAATGAGATCGATGACTATGCACATAGAAGGTGAAACTGTTTATTAAAGACTTGTAATGTCAGGGATGCCCTTCTGTCACACAGAGGTTTGGAGATTGTCATAAGCTGAAATCCATTAGGTGAACCCTGCTTGTCATAAAAAATTTCCAGAAACAATTCTTGACATCATTTAGGTTAGGGGGTTTAGATTTTTGCGGTTTGAGCAATTTGTTTGTCATTTTTATGTGAGAATGGTGATCCACCCAAGATTCCAAAAGTCACTACGCCACTGATTGCCGCCTAGGATGCCTAAGTGGAGATTAAATGCGATTAAACATTTGTGCCTTTTTCTTTGTTTTGTTGATGGAATGTGTTCAAGTGCAACACTGTGTCACAGATTCAGTCTAGACCTGTTACAATAACAGGCCCAGCAGGTCAGCAGTAGTGTTTGCCTTGGCCCAGAAGATATTAAGGGGCATGGCCCGCACAGCTAGTCACACTTCACAGACAGCAAGGTCCCTGCCCACAGCCGCACTTCATTAACCGCAAGGTCTGGGATCACAAGGGAAGGTGCGTGTGGGGTGGCAGGTATGCGCTGCACCACTGGCTACTTGAGGAGTTGGTACTCAAGATCTCCTAGCTGCTGGCAGCAATGCAAGATGTGGAGGTGGTGGCTGTGGCCATGGTGCAAGATCTTGTTTCTTCGTGTGTTACTGCTCACGGTGCTTGTGCATCCTCCTTCTGCTTGCCTCCTACACAAGCTAGCTTGCCTTCCTCCTGATTTCCTCTGATTCCATGACATTTACCTGTGGGTTGGCGTTTAATTGGATGTCTATGGCATAGGTGAGGTAACAGGGCTCCATTCTGTGCTCAAGACACCTAGGCGAGTGTTTAGTCACGTTTTTTTTTGAACACCGGATCTACCACATTGGTGACAAACTGAGCACCAACACAAATCAAAGCTGCAACTTTGCAGGCTGGAAAATTGTAGGTGGATTGGATAGGGCTCATGATCTTTTAGCTGCAGTTGCTGAACCACTTGCAGCCCACCCAAGCTGTTTTGTGCATTTGTTTGTTTGCTTCATGACCTATCCATTCCATCAGTACAAAACCATGTATTGTCTACGCACTGCACTCATTTTCCCCTTGTGTATATAAATCGTGTTGGGTGAAATTCACTGATGTTGAACATGCACTTTTTTCCTTTGAACTTTCACCAAGATTTCTGAAAGAACTAGTTTGTTTGACCTGCACATCGCTGCAGAAAATAATCTGCCATCTTTCATGTAGTTTGTTATAGACCTATACTGCCATTAATTGTTGGAACAATATTAAGGAATAGCGTTTTTGCCGCTTGCATGTTTAGTTTAGATATTCCTGAGAAATTGTAGCAGGTTGCGGATCTTTGATCTAATTAGTTTTGCCTGACTACATTTGTGCCCATTAGATTAGAATTGTTCAAATGTTCATGGCGAAATGGGAGATGCTGAACAAAAACAAAATGTGGAGCTCCCTGTTTCCATATTTCTCTCTTAGTTCTAGTTTAATACTTGGTTTGATAAGGGGAATCTATTATATACTCATAATTGATTTGCTGCTTGCTTATATTGTTCTCTGGCAGGTCTGGGGGCATGAAAGGGCTGTTCGCTGGTGTTGGCCCACGTGTTGCACGTGCTGGTCCATCAGTTGGTATTGTCATTTCCTTCTACGAGGTTGTCAAGTATGCTCTCCATCAAAGGCACACCTCATGACCCAGTTTTGTTGATAAGAGGAAGTCCTTTCACTCTGTAAAAACAAACACCGACCCTGGTTTCCCAAAGTAGGCCTGGTTACTCTGACCTTTGGACAGGCAGAACTAGGTGTAACTTGGAAGATCAGAGTGCCCAACAGTCAAGGCTCAACAGGCTTTTTCATGGACAATGTCCATTTCAGTCAAGGATAACATACCAGTTTTGCCATGGAGCAGGCTCCAGTTTCGCCTGGCAGGTTTTGGACCATCGTCTAAGCTTATGTTTTGGGCGGACCTGAAGCTGTGCTTTGGTTAACTTATTAGGTAGTCCCTGTAATTGAAGGAAGGTGTAGTGGTGCAGATGCTGATCAATAATACCCTTGCAACTTAGAAGAAAATTTTGCATGTCCTAGTCTCATGTCGATGCTTTCACCAACCGCGCCTGGTTGATGAGAGGATATCTTGTTACTGGCTTAGTTTTAAGTTTGCGTGCATGATCGTTGTTCAACAAAGTTTATATTGGTTAAAGAAGTGTTTGCAGCAAGCCTATGTGAAGTCAGTGCCATTTCACGAGGTGGCTTGTTAGTTTTTTTTTTAAATGATTTTGTGAATTCGGCTTGTGTGTGATCTCTGATCTCAAATGACGTCGGGATCCCTGTTCTTGTGATAGAAGTGGATTCAAATTTGGCAACTTTCAACTTGCTACGAGGATTTACTTCAAAATACAGTATGTCACAGTTCCTTTTGTTGACATGTTACTGTAAAGACCAACGAATTAGAAGTATGAGGCCGCGACGTTTTCACGGCCTCTCACCATGGCCACGATAGCCTGATTTGTTGGACTCGTTCGATATGGTTTCTATGGTTCAGATTATATTATTCCTATTTTTCTGGTTTACCCACTTGCCTTCGTACCTTGCCGATCCATCATTATCATTGAAACACCACCACTGAACCATCGATCCGTTGCTCTCATATCGTAGCATTGTTTTGTTTTTATCTCATCTTAAAAGCTATCATCTTGTCTGTATGCTCCCGTCATATATGTAGATCCGTTGCTCTCATATCACAGCATTGTTTTATTTTTGTCTCATCTTAAAAGCTATCATCTTGTCTGCATGCTCCCGTCATATATGTAGTTTGCTTTTCTTTTTGTCCCCTTCTTATAGGGGCATAGCTCATGTCTGTTTCTTATTTGCCGTATTCCTAAAGGATGCTCCACGATGCCCTCTTATTGTCTATATAATCATCATCTTGCCGCTGCTCCACGGTGCCCGCTCATCTGCCATTGCCTTTCTTATCTTCTTACAATATTGCCTACTCGAGACACTCGTGTAGCCCACTAAAAGTTCAGCTAGAAAACATTGAGTCCCCGAATATCAAGTCAGATATAGTGAAACTCATGGTTCCATAAAGAATGTTAGAAAAAAAAATAACAATGAAAACAACTTCTATACATTTAATTTAGTGAACCCCTCGTACCAAAAAATAATGTAATTAAATTTACGGGCACGAAATCCCTTTGTTTAAATTATATGAGATCTTTTTTTCGGGAATTGGTTTAACAATAAATAAATTATGTCATCTTACCATCATCTTACCATGCTTGTTGCTTTTGAACTTGATATCTTTATGTATGGAGATGATTTTATGCTTCCTATAGGTGATCCGCCAATCCTGTTTTATGGAGGGAGTCTCTGCTAGCAATCCGACGAAGAGGCTTCGGGGAGATCCTCTTCCCACCCAGTGCACGCGCTCTCTTATTGCTGCATTATATATTTGCTTGTTGTGTATGAGGAAGAAATTTGCTATCAGTGTCGTAGAAATTGTTACACTATCTACTTGGGAAGGTGATACGGGAGAGGCAGGAGCGTCGAAGATCTATAATAAGAGCCAAGAAAGTAGGTAATTATTGATATATGTTTATAGTCTCTAGATAAATTAATGTGCTCTAGGATGACAAATTTATTTTTAAACCTTGTAGCTAAGGCTACAGGATCCGGTAACAGAGGAGCAGAGGGAGAGCAAGGTCAAAGAAAGAAAAGAAAACGGATTCCTCCCTGAGGGACCATGTCGGCCCTCTTCCCTGCAACCAAGAAGTCAAGGTTTCTTCAACCCCGACTTGGTCCGCGTCGCCGTGCTCTACACCCATCCAAATCAAGCATCACATATAAATAAATGTGCAGCTTCATGCTGTGTATTTGATTCTAACTTATAAAAATACTTTGCTCCTAGGTTCACATGGGCACATAATGCACAATTAGCTTAACCTATACATGAACAATGCTAAATTTGAATCTATGCACTAAACTGGTAACAACAATGAATAAAAAGAAAAGATGCATGAGCTATGCTCTTCAAAGAAGAAGACAAATAGAAAAGCATGCATGGGTGCATACAAGAACTATAGTCTCAAGAGAAGAAGACAAAAATAAAAGCATGCTCTAAGATGGCAGTACGGTAGCAAGGTATTGCAGTAGAATAGTCTTCATGAGAGCGATGGATCGATGAATCAATGCTAGCATTTTTACGCTATATCGGACAAATAGAAAACTTATGTATGCTTTTCTATTGGTCTTCTTCTTTGAAGAGCATAGCTATCGATATTACAATAAAATCATAATGGTTGAAGGGATTCAAAATATAGCTATAAAATACCGTGGAGAAAGACAACTTAATTAAAATAATTTAATCAATAGTCTAATAATAAATCTATAAAATATAAGAAGATATAAATAGTATATATCAATAGCTAAATTTGAATGGATAAAAATATATTCCAAAATTATATAAATAAAAATAAAATACTAATCGGGTCCTCTTATATGCTCTGCTAAACACGGAAATCAGGTCCTCTCGCTTTGTCGGCGTACTCGGTGATCTCGACGATCTAGATCCATAGGCTAGGCTTGAACTCCCAGCACTGGCCTAGGTACTTCTACTCCTTCCTTGTAGTAAAATACTCTTTGAAAATAACCTTGTATCCTAATGGGAAATCCACAATATGCTGACGGAGTAACGCATTTTTTAGGACAAAGAGGTCTATCATGGTCTGGATTTAAATGAAAGGTTGGTATATGTTGAGTTTAAAAAAAGGTGGAATTTAATTGCTGAAGAAAGCAGGCCAGGAATCCTGTGACACCTGTCTCGTCATTCTGTTCACCATCACTGTGTCACATTCACCCTGTTAGGTCATATCAATCTCGTTCATCCATGTTTCCTTTCTCCCTCTTTTCTGCACTCGCGTCGCTCCTCCGTTTTCACTTCGGCGTTTGTATTCGACATTTCCGCGTGGCCTCAATCATTCGCTCAACTCATGTCGCGTGAAGTCGGCTGCTTCCCCTCGAGCGTGATGCCGCAGCCATGCCCCCAAGCCGTCGATGCTGGCACACTAGGCCCAGTCCCACCTGTCGATGTCTTGACCACTGTAGACTAGTCAATCTTCTCGAAGACGCCTCGCCCAGATCTCTACAAAAAGCGAGCCACCCTAGTTGCTTTTCACCCACACCCCACGCTCGCTAACCATCCCCAGCCTTCTTCCTTCCTGAGTAGAAGCCCATGGCCTCACAAGAGCCACGATGCCCTTTCCATCAGTATATCCACCCTTCCATCCAGCCCATAAGGCAGGTGGAAGGAGTTTGGACTAGCACCACCTGTCAGGGCGTAGAGGGATTTCCTAAGCTTCTGTATACCACCATGCAGTGGCTGGAAATCTGAGACCACCCCGTGTATGAAGGTTGTGAGTTCGTAGAGCGTGGCACTGAGCGGTGTGAGGTCACTGTCTACATCGAGAAGAGTGAGAACTCTCCCTGTGCAGATGGTTGGAGCGCCACCACCATCGGCTTTCGCTTCTCCGACACCTATCAAGCTGTAGCTCGCAAAGCCCTACGAATCCTATGCCAGATTTATGGGGATTCCCTTGCCCGCACCCCCATGAGGTTCTTTCTGCCTACGGATCGGGACTCTCCATTCTGGAGAACCCAAATGGAGACTCTGCAAAGGCACCTCCGGCAAGTAGTCGACCCAACCGTGGTATCCCTGGCCATGTATCTACTGGCCCTAGATGAGCACCACGAGCAGCTTGCCTCTGAGCTGAGGAAGTGCATCACACGAGCCGAGGAGGCAGAGCGTTTCAGCCGGAAGCTCCATGTGAGCCTTGTTGTGGCACACTCCCAAGCCGCCGCCGCCGAGAGCCGAGAGACCGTCACCGCCGAAGCCATGCGAGAGGAAGGAGACCGCTACGCCAAGCAGCTGAGAGATGCCTACCTCTTCGCCCGAGACCACCGGAGGACGCCTACCCCAATCGTGCAGCAACCCCCCGGTCTTGGAAGGAATACCCATCTGTCCTTGGGAGCGGGAGAGGAGTGTGGCAGCACCCACCGTTCCACCACCCACTCCCGTGGAAGCCTCTGAGGTGGAGTCTCCCCTTCTCTGCACGCAGCCCAACCCTACCGGAGAACCCCAGGAGAACAATCGTGAAGCCCTCTGCCTCGACGAAGTAGATTAGCTACCTTGGAAGAGATGTACCATGGTGCTGTAGCACGTGTCCTTGCATTCTCCAGATGTTGTACCCTCCATTGTATTTTGAAGCAGTGTGTTTGTCTGGCAGCCTAGTAATGTTGTGTATGGTCGTCTGAAAAAGCATATCATTTCCTGCAATAATTATGTTTATGTGTGTTTAATATCTTGCTAATCATAACTAGTCAGCCGGTTAGGTTGTCGCTTTAAGTTACGGATAGCAAAGATAACTTTTCCGTATAGTTTTAGATCTGCGCGCGAGATGACCGTTGCCATCCTCTTTCCCTTTACAAATTGATGCCCTCGGCTCTCTCGTTTTCACATCTGTACCAGACCACTCCCCTTCTTTTTCCTTAACCGCTCACGTGCCACCACATCACGCGAACCCTGTCCCCTCCCTCTCCTTTTCCCCGCTCAGGCTCGAGTGCGGAGCGCACTATGGCCGTTGGCTGCCCCACCACGTGACCCACCGTCATTTTCCTCCCTCTCATCCTTGTCATTCTCGATACACAGAACAACGCAACCACTCACCCTCCCCGCTGAGCTATAAACGTGACCCCGTGCCCTCCCTTCACCACCCAACTCTCCATCTCCACAACACAAAAATCATCAAGCAAATCTCTCCCCCTGATGAAGCTTGGCTAGATCCAGGGAGAAGCTAAGCCAGGGAGGAAGGATTTGCAGGCCAGCACTGCGAGTCAAGTCTAGCCCAAGGAATCTGATCTTCGGGGATCACCAAGTGCACCGGCGAAGCAGAAGCTCTGATTTCTATTCCTAGAGGTTGAGTCTAGCCTCAGAGTTCATGATGATTGAATTCCCGTTAACTTATTTCTAGATCTGTTGGACATACGCCATGATCTGAATTATCATCATCTTATTGTTTCTCCATTGTCCCCGTCTTGCTCAGCTGCTAAATTGATTGTTTAGGTGTGTTGAATTGCTTCGATCTTGTTTAGGTGTGTTGAATTGTTTCAGTCATGTAATCTCCCTATTACTTTAGATCTATGCAGTGTGCTCACATTTTCCTTGTTCTCTTTACCTGCTCTGAATCTTGGGATGAGATTTTTTTTAAAGGGGTAGGCTGTAACAATCCGGTGTTACATACTTAACCTCTTGCTAAATCATCTCATACACATCATCATGTAAATTTAAAATGAATCAGCTTCCATTTTGCTACACTATAGTAATTCTTTCCGCTGTCATATAATGCTCTGATTCAATGTAAGCATGTGATGTAAGAAATATAAGATTGTTGTAAACTTTCCCTTATTTATGATCCTAATGAAAACTGTGGATCTTTGAGTTCTCCCGTTGGGTGTGCTCGATGGAATCGATTAAATTAGTGCGCTCCCTTGAGTACTTAGTGTTTAATGGAAGACAAATACTCTTGTGAGTGTATTAATTTAGACGGTTCCACCACAATTACCTGGGTGATCTCGGATTCCTAGCCACTGCGTGGTGGTATACAGGAGCTTGGGAAATCCCTCTATGCCCTGATAGGTACTGCTGGTCTGAACTCCTTCCGCTTGCTTTATGGGTTGGATAGGAGGGTTGGTAAACTGAAGGCAGGGGCATAGTGGCTCTTCTGAGCCTATGGGCTTTTGCTTAGGAAGAAAAAAGATTAGGGGAATGGTTAGCAAGCGTGGGGGTGTGGTGAAGACAACTTGGGTAACTCTCTTTTGTAGAGGTCTGGGTAAGGCCTCTCCGAGAAGATTGACCAGTCTACAGTGGTCGGGACGGGTCGGCATGTAGGACTAGGGCTCAGTGTGCTGGCATCGGCAGCTTTGGCCGCATGGCCTTGGCACCACGCTCGAGGAGGAACAACAGACTTCACGCGATGTGAGACGAGTGAATGACCGAGGCCATGCGGGGATGTCGTGTACGAATGCAGGGGTGAAAGGGGAGGAACATCATGAGCAAAAAAGAGGGAGAAAGGAAACACGGGTGAACGAGACCGAACGTGACCCAACGGGGGAGTGGGTGCTCGCCATCATTGATAGCATTGAGCGGGCATCGCGGGGCTGAGCTGATGGCACTACACGATGTCGTGGGGGACAGCACCGGCAGCCTCGTGGGTGTAGAGGTGACAGCACGAGCAGCGTCACGGGGCGGTAGTGCGGTGTTGGTCCTATGGCTACGTGCATGGCTTTTAGATGCAGTCTGCTATGTACTCTTTCGGTTTACACTGGTATGGAATAAATGTAGCTAGCTCCAGTAGGTCCTGACTTGTTATTTCTCTTGGCTTAGTTTTGTTTTATTTGTGTGGTCATGTTATGCTTACCACTATTTTGGCAGCCTCTCACACAACCTAAACAAAGGAACACACATATCCTTAAATAATGGAAAATTATGGATATGCCGCCCACGCCTCCATCAACCGAGGCCTCCTAATGAATTTCTAAGACAGAGTCAGCTGATGGAGAAAAGATTTTCCTGATGACTCAGGCACAACCAGGAGATGGCGTCTGCCCTCTTTCCATCCCCCTAGTAGATTTCCCAAGCTACGAAGAATGATCTAAGTGGAAAAAGGGTCCCTCAAGAACCATTACTGTAGTGCTTATTATTTCCACCAATAATGTAATAGCACATGGTGTTGTGCTTTGGGTTTAATGATGTTAGTTGTTTGAATTCCACTTAATCTAACTGGAAAAAGGGTCCGTCAAGAACCCACACCGTAGTGCTTATTATTTCCACCAGTAATGTAATTCCACATGGTGTTGTGCTTTGGATTTAATGATGATGTTAGTTGTTTGAATTTCACTTGAGCAAATATTTCTCTACACCAACATGCCAATCATTCTATTACGTAACATTGTGATGGAAAATACATATTAGCTTTTTGAGATATTTTTAGTACAGCGTACATATGATCCCTAAGATTTGATATACCAAGAAGGTCATCTTCGACAACATGGTAATACAAAAATCAATTAGCTTTCATTGAGATACTTCCGAGTACCACATATACATGATCTCTAAAGTTTTATCTATCAAGCAGATCACCTGCAGCGAAGCGTGGGCACAAGTGGCTAGTATATGTTTATACTTGGCTGAATCATCAAGAGATGGAGATAGAGATGGCTTGGACCTTGAAGCCTTGGACTGAGCTTGGTTGGAAGCGTCGATTTCCCTTTGTCCATGTCTCAATCTCAATGATGAAGGAAGGCTGGGTGGGACATCTCAATGATGGGTGGGACTGACGTCCTGGTGGATTGGAGTAAGAATGTTGTTCGCGGGCCCTGGAGAAGAGGAGGAAGAGTTTAAAAGAAGTTAGAAAAAGCGAGAAGAGGAGGAAAGAGTTTAAAATGAGTTAGAAAAATGCGGGAGGGAAGCAATGTTCTCATAGCGTCTCTAGATATCGTAATAGAGTATTTGGTCATCAATACTGGCTGCCAACGTCCTTTGCTTGCAGGAGGTATCGTGCTAGAGAATTTACTCGTAACAGCAGTCCTGGATGAATGCCCATTATCCATGTAGTTGTACTTTTTATTAGATGTCTGCACGCCTTTGCACCTCTTGAACCTCTTTTGCTTATGGCCAGGTACATATCCGGCAATGTAAACCACCTCTTGATTATGGACAGGGCATTCGTTCGGCATATAAATCCAAGTCACCACAGAGTAGAACTGCATTGCCTGATGGCAAAGACACGATCAGCTGGCAGGACGCCCAGCTAGCATTTGTCCTGTGTCTAGATACGTACGTAGGAATGAGAGGATTCAGGATGCAGTCAGGAACTAGAATTTGTCTAGGCCGGAGCTAGGCTAGAAGGCTCATAGCATTGCAGACGGGCTGGTCCACAACTGCCCACTGAGTGTTGATGGCAGTCGCTAGAGTCCTCACTATCTCATCATCGGTTTCTAAAAGACTTGTAAGAAACCACTATATTCTGCGGGCTTTGTTGCAACCAGAGCATATCCATGCGTCAGACCACGAGTTTCCTTCGGATGCTAGCTGCTGCGCCCACCGACGACGGCCATGATGCTCGCGCAGCTTAACAATGCAAGGTGGTACTGGTACGGTGTTCCGGTCGAAGACGATCTGTGTTGTGCCGTGGCAGGACGCCGCCGCGGATGCTGCCGCGTGCCCCGGCGGCGGTGGCCAGAATGCCGTCTGTATGGAAGTTGTTCCTAGCTCACCCTAGTGGGCTGATGTTGTTGGATTTGGTAGTTTAGTCCCATTTTTTTTTTCCAGCGGTGAGTACCCACGTCTTGTGCAACCTTAAACGTTTCGGATGATCTTAGTGATGTCTCCAAATAATCAACTTCTAGAGTTATCATTACTTAATACTTTTAATTAAATTTATAGAAAAGAATACGAAAGCTTATGACATATAATTAGTATCATTAGATACAATTTATGTATTTTCTTATAATGTACTAACTTGGTATTATAGATGTTGATATTCTTTTCTATAAGGTCACACTTATATTTTTTTTTGATGATAACTCTAGAGATTAATTTATTTGGGAATAGGGGAACTAATCTCATGCATAAACATCTCAACTAGTCATTTGTGTGTAACCACAACAAAGGGGGTGCGCTGCGGTCCTTGTTGTTATGATTAATTTTTGAACTAATATAAATAGTTTCAAATATACTATCAAACTAGTAGTTCTGGTGCAACACTTGTATTGGATGCTCAGTTCCTCCATCTGCATGTGACTCTGGATCCACGTTTTTGCTCAGTATATATTATGTGTGTGATAAAATAATGTTGAAAGAAATACAGAAGTTCGATTGTAGTAGCTTTCAGTGTGTGTCATCACAATGAATGCAAACTCAGCCTATCGATATTTCAGTGTTACGTACCATCGTCCCTGGTCTCAGCATGGCTCCACATGAATTAACAAAACAAAAGTACAAGATCTGCTTGGTGGTCATCATTTAATAATTCTTTTAATAGTCACACACGTAAAGTGTTGAGCGTACCATAGTTAACTTCTATATATATACTTCTTCCATTTGGCAGCTCGAAAGCACCAGCTACGATTTGGATGTACCATTTTCCAAAAATTATCAAGCGATAAAACGGGGGATGAGAGGCATGGGAATCCTGTTTTTCATGGCGGCATCATGGGCGTGGTTGTCCACCTGTCGAAAATGGTGCAACATATATAACTGAAAGCAAGCCGCTCGAACTGCAGATGACCTTCTCCTTACCGCTGCTCCATAGCAATGTAGAGAGATAGAGGAGCCAACATAATCTGTATTAATCTTTGAAGAATGAATAAGCAGTATCTCTACTATAATAGAATACTTAAATTATACTCCGTCCAACCAAGAATACGTCCCCCGCTGAGGGTCTCCAACCATTGCGCACCCCACAAAATGTACCCAGAAATTAGTCTCTATTAAAATCAAAGGCTAATAAATATCCCACTCAGATTTAAACACGATCCGATGACCAGGATGCCTCTCAGGCTTCAACGCCCCTACCAGGCTTCGACGCGAGGCTTCAACGCACGCGCCCCTGGAACCGCTCACGAGAACCGCCCTCACTTCCGCATCAGGGGAAAAAATCACGGGAAAAAAAAACAATGCTGTCTCATACCGCCGCCCCATCGCCGCCGCCTGTCTCCGCGTAGCCGCTCCGTGTCGACCGAGCCCCACGTGACGTGAAGATCACCGCTCCTCGCTGCCCTGCTCGCGCTAGCCATCGCTGCCCTGCTCGTGCTCAGTCGTCGTCCCGTGCAGTTCCTTGCTGGCCGGCAATAGCTCGTCTACGTCCGTGCTGGGCTGAGAAGGACGCGGCCGCCGGCCGCCCCTGGGATCAGCGGCGGCATAGACACAGCGACAAGTTCACAAGCAGGTGGAGGTGCAGGAGCACCAGCATGCTGCATGCCGGCGCCCCGACAACTCCATCATCGGATCATGGAAAGTCTGCGGTGAAGCAGTTGCGCCGTGGCCGCGGTTGCCAGCCATCGGAAGCGAGTACATCACGATGACTCCATCGTAGGCTCCTGGCCCTAACTGCCTACGCACGTCCGTCCGTAGTAAGATATTCGATTTCTTAATCCTCTGGTTTCTTTCCTCTCAATTTATTAATTGCGTGGCTAACATCAAGGGCTACGATCAGAGGTAACTTGCCTGCAGGGCCAGGTGTTTGGTGCCGCTGATCAAGCAGGCTATTTCTCATGTAGTTTCAGTTTGACAGTTCTAAAGAGATGCAATTATGTCTTAAGTCTTGTTCTTTTAATTTTTTTCCATCAAGATTATATAATGGGAAAATGGTGTGTATGCCTTGAGTCTAGACGTCAACTGTGCTTTTACTCTTGGTTTTCAGAATTTTTTGATTTTGTCATCTCTATTTTAAAACGAATGAACCGAGTTGCCATCCCTTCCATGTTCAGGTCCCATGGAACAACTTAATAGTTTATTTAATTACAAAAGAGTTTCTGGTCGAGCCATAATATGTACATTTTTGCAATACTCCAGTTTTACTGATTTTATGGTTTGTAAGGCAACATTACATATGTGATATTGCCTCCGCGTTTGATCAAGTGAATTTTTTTCTTCCCTAAATATTGGCAGAGTGGACTGTTTAAATAGCAAGCTTGCCAGGAATTCTTGGCATGGTAATATCAAGAATCAGGACCTGCACAGCCAGCAAGCCTACAATAGGTAGCAAGGTTATAGTAGAAATATTTTCTAGCTGGAACAATTTTAGTAAACTTATGTTAATTAAGGACAAACATTATCTATGACACAGAAGGGGTAGTAGAAATATTTAGAAAATAGTTCGGCAAGCTGATACTAATGAAAGGCAATCTACTCACGGACACGCTACTCATATGAAAATATATAGTGCTGAGCGTGTGCTTCATATTTTTAATTTTGGGCATGTTAGTAAACCATTATATTTCCATGGATTAATACTTATCTTCCCTAAATATTGGCATAGTGGACTATTTCAATAGCAAGCTAGCTTGCCAGGAATTCTTGGCATGGTAATATCAAGAATCAGGACCTACCCAGCCAGCAAGCCTACAATATGTAGCAAGGTTATAGTAGAAATATTTTCTAGCTGGAACAATTTCAGCAAACTTATGTTAATTAAGGACAAACATTATCTATGACACAGAAGGGGTAGTAGGAATATTTAGAAAACTAGCAGGTGGCCCCGTGCCTTGCACGGGTTTTTTTTGCCGGTAATCGGTTTGGTGTTTTTGGTAACGCGTGTGATTGTTCATCTGTTAATGGGTCTGTACTATTTGAATGGGTTTTTACTGTTTGTTAACAGGTTAATACTGTGCACTGACGGGTTTGGATACTGTTCATGTGGCTCACTGTTCATGCCCGGTTACTGTTTATGCTGGGCAGGTACTGTTTGCGGGATGGTACTGTTTGGTACTGTTCAATGAACAGTATCCACGTGGGAGGGAATGGGGCGACGTGGCCTCACCTGTGGCTGTTTTGGTATACAGAAATAAAGTATAAGGATAGATAGTTCGGCAAACTGATACTAATGAAAGGCAATCTATTCACGGACACGCTACTCATATGAAAATATATATTGCTGGGCGTGTGCTTCATATTTTAATTTTGGGCATGTTGGTAAACCATTATATTTCCATAGATTAATACTTAATTAGTGGTTTCTCATTTGCATTAACACTCTTGCAGGTGCGAAGCCTTCACAACATACCTTGTGTAATATACAACCTAGCGAATGGCAATGGCATCTTCGGTTTATTTCAGAAGTATGTGTTCTTTGTTCTTCCTCATGTGTTGGTAATGCAAAGAAAATAGTACCTTATATATTAATTAATATATTAATAATGTTTGTATCAAGAAGATTACAGATGGATTTAGTGAGAGGAAGGATCTGATCGTCACGGTGTGATGTCTGCCACGGGTGAGGACCAGATTTGTGCTCTAGATGATATCGGCCCAAAGAACTAGAGCTTTTTATTCTGATGACTATCCAAGAACATGAGTTGAGCTGTGCATTGCTTCTGCAGTTGTTATTTATCTTGTCTATTTATTACTTGACAGGAGGTGGTTCAGTTGCTATATAAACGTTTTGATTGGGGGTAACATGAGAGTTATGTACTGTCCTCGCTTTGTCTGAAACGCAGTGCTATTGACGTACCTTGCTATCTGTATTGTTTATTTAAACAAAGGAGTTTTGTTCTCATAATGTAATGAGCAGACAATTTGAGCTCTTCTGTTATCTACTTTTTCTAGGTAACTTTTGGTGTTAACTAATTTGGAGGGTTATACGTATTTAGAGATGATTTAACTTTTGTTCTCTAAATTAAACTTTGTCTTCTTAGACAAAAGTGCCAATGGATTACATACATGTTTAAAAACAACTACATAGAACTTAAACTATGCAAAATAAATATTGATTGTTTTCATGTGTATCTATGAGATAAAACCATAGCGTTAGCATGGGCATTATACTAGTATTACATAAGGGAGGTGCTATATCTTGAGCAACCGTTCCCAGTCCATGCATGATGTGTGCACGTGGCTAGCGTGGTGACCGCGCATGGGCTCCTAAACCATGTAGATCGAGAGACAGAGGAGCCAACACAATCTGTATTGATCTATGAACAATGAATAAGTATATTACATCAAGGGAGGTTGCAATCTTTAGCAAACGTTCCCAGTCCACGCATGGCGTGTGCGCATGTGGCTAGCGTAGTAACTGTGCACCGGCTTCTATGGTTACCAAGCCTATATCCTCAACAAAGAAAACATGACCGATATGGATGTGACCCTCAGTATGTGAATCTGTCCGCTCTTTGCCCTTGGAGTTTCCCTTCAATCGCCCTTGGGGGAAGCCATCGAGATGGGTAACGTTTGGTTTGAGGCCCTCATATGCCAAGCCTACTTTTGGCTTAGCCCATGTAATTGGAGGCCAGATTTTGAGGCGGCAAATTCTGAGAGACCCGGTCTTTCTTTCATCTCAAAAGACCTCCCTCCTTTACTTGCACGTGGCATACACCAATCTCAAAGCAACCTGTGGACTCTCAATCTCCCATCTTATCTCAGTGACGCCGTTAGCACAGGCAGGGGGGCAGACGGCTGCTGTCATCTTCCAGAGAAAGGCACTGGCAAAACTAATGTCCCTTCTAGTGGAAGCTTCACAACTGGTTCAAGATAGGTTGGACAATCAAAATTAAAAAGAAAAGGATGTAGAGGTCAGCAGGTTATCCATCTTCACGGCAGGCTGTAATATCAACCAAAGCCACTGACAAAACTAATGTCTCTTCATTAACAATTTATTTCAGATTGTATTTTGTTTTCATTCTGGCAATATAATTGGTCTAGGGACATTTCAACTCGATGCTAATGCTATTGCTACAACACTGGTGACAAGCAAAACATAGTGATGTCGTTTGGAGATAATTCCATGATGTTCATTCCACCAATTCGAGGAGAGTTTACAAATCTCTTCAAGCTCATCATGAAGTGCCTACTCGTCATCGCTTAAAATTTGATAAATGAAATGGACACATGTGGGAGCCAGTAAGGTGCTTCCTTGTTCACTTGTACTATTGTAATGCTACATGGTCAATATATGAAAACTTAGAATATATATCCTACACAGCCTAGTTTGTTATTGAAATTCATATGTATATTAAATTCTAGAATAGAGCCACATGTAACATTTCTGGTTTGAAAAAGACCATCTGTTCAATTTCTGGTTGTTAACTTCTTATTGCCAATTCAAATTCAAGGAAGCTATCACAAAACAGTAATCATTTTCAGCAAAAACAACCTTGTATACATGGGTCAACTCTGCCAAGATGCCATAAAAATTTACAATGTGCATATATCTTATGCCATTTGTACGGCAACTCTTGCAAAGCAATTTCAGAACAAAAGCCAATGTCTAAGCTAGACTGAAAAAAATGTATACTGATCCACTTGGGTCCTTTGCAACCTCTGCGAGATATCCATCAACAAAAGTCCCACATATGTCCACACTTCAGTAAATTCTTGTCTTTAGTAGCTTCAAAAGGAACTTGCATGAAATTGAATCTCCTCCAATGGCAACAGGAGTGCGATGGTGGGTAGCAACATCATGGATCATTCATATAGCCTTTTTGTACCAAATACAACATATTTCCAGCTCTGAATATTTTCACTACTAGTTGGGAACAACTTCAGAAACCCAGCACACTAGGATAGTTGTATAGGAGTGCAAACTGCATGATTGGCAAATATAAATGAGATCAACAGTGGTAAATTTGCACACTCAAGTGATTGTGCAATGCACAAATGAGTAGAACAACTAGCAGTGTAGCATTCTCACATTGTCATAGACAGGCTAAAAAAATGATCCACCTCTATCACATCATGTAGCATATGATGGGCATATAGTCCAACACTCAGATACATGCTGGCAATCTCTAATAAATTAGCTAATAGGCAGGAGACAAACCTCAGTCACAATTGACTTCCCAAACTGTGTCTCATTTTCCTTCACAATTTCTTCTTATTCCTCTTCCTCTTTTTCCTGCTCTTCCATTGCCTCAGGGCCAGCACCTAACCACTAACAAGGGTCACCCCTCACTTAGTCTGCCCATGAATAGCCACCACCAAACACAAGCCCTCAACACCAGCCACACCATTAGTAAGCCGCTGCAACTAGATCCCAGTGGATTCAGTAGATCATGCATGTCACCTGGCGAAGAAGATGCAGGGCTGGGGAGATCAATATGGCAATTTTGTCGCATCCAACATCTTGTAATAAACATGTACGGATCGAACCCATTGTCATGACAATTCATTCAACACTAAGAAAGGAAGAGTTCAGCTATAGCCTATAGGAAAGGATCAAATGCTCTCAAGTTAGTCATGTATGTGGACCACGAACAAAATATGAGCTATTTCGGTTAATAAGGAAATAAAAAGGGAAGGCTGAACCATAGATGGTCATCCAGCATCTCATCATTTTCGATCTGAGAATAGTCCATATAAGTATACCTATCTTCCTAAATAGTAGAAACCAACTACAGACAGAACGAAAATCACCATATGAAACCATGCTACAGAACATGAGTACAAACTACAGAGCCTTTCAACAAAATTACTTCTACAGAAAAATTGCCTAAGTCATAGATTCAAGGTAATTTTATAATAATACCACCAAAAACTCATTCCAACGCCAACTGGTTGCTTGCTTAGATTTGATCTCTAAATCCTCACCGAGAAGTATCAAAAGCACCTGGATTCACAACCTTTGTAGCAATAAGAAACTACGAATCAGGTGCTATCGATGTCAATGGAGTGGCTTTTGAGGATTCTCAATTAAGACCGCGGACGTACCTCAGCGCCGCGGTGGCCGGCGAAGACGCCGAACAGGTGTGCCGGCAGGCGGAGTGCGTCGGCGTCGACGCCCAAGCCATCGAGGTGCGGTGGCTGGCAAGCAGGCACACTGGCACTTACGCAAAGTGCGACCAAGCTCCATGGCGTCCAAGCAGATCAGGCAAAGAGTGCCTCCTCCTCCTATGTCCTGTCTGCCCGTGGGTGCCGGCACGGCGACCCCGCCTCCGCTCGAGCTCCACCACGTCCGAGCCCGCGTATCAACGGCCTCCAGCACGGCAATACCGCCGCCACTCAAGCTCTACCACGCCCGAGCCTGCGGCGGGCTCCAGCGCGGCGACCCCGGTGGCCCATCTCGGTGGCTTCCGATAGAAGACAAGGTCTGTTGTTGGATTGGATGGAAGTACACACTAACGGCGTGTGCTTATTGACGTATGGAAACGACGGAAGCGGTGGAAGGTTGCTTTAAAGTTGATGCATGTACACGTGTCACGTAAAGGATGAGGGTCTTTCCAATCAGGAAAAGACCGGGTCTCTCCAAATTTGCCTCCAGATTTGGAGTGGCTTGGGCCAGCAAAGCGGTGATCCCATTTGGCTTAGCCGGTGACCAAGTTGCCTATTGAGAATGTTCTTTGGGATGACCTAGAGAAGAGGAGGAAAAAGTTAAAAGGGAGTTATAAAAATGCAGGAGGGGAATTTTGTTCTCATATTTTTATGGGTGGATAAAGGGTTTTAAATAGGGTGAACAATACATTGGAAGCAATGTTCTCATACCAAGTGCCTAGAGATTAGAGAAGGAAGATAGGAATACACAATTTTTTTTCATGCTGCATGCAAAAAGGAGAGGAATAGAATGGGTGCATTATAAAATGGGCGCTGTGGTTGGGTAGAAGGAGAAGTAGGCATTTATCTTAACCACGTAGTGTTTAGCTTTTGAGGCCCACTGTCAAGGGCGATTCAAAATTGCTCTTGGTCACAGTTGACCCGCAACTCTCAGCCCAGATGAATGAGTCTCTAATGGCTGACTACACGGAGGAGGATGTCGTGGAAGTGAGGTGCACGGGTAGTGTTGGTAACCAAGCCACCTCAAATGAATGAGGCTCTGCTGGTTGACTACACGAACTCACAGAGGAGGAAGTGATGTGCATGGGAAGTTTGGTAACCAAGTCACAAACGAAGTTGGATCGGAGTCATGGTGGAATTGGAATGAGAGGTGTTGAGTTCATGAGGGGGAAGGCGCAAACCCACGTTGACTTTGGTTCACCACATCAGCGCCTATTGAGCTGCCAAAACTGGAGGAGGAAGGGATGCAGTGCACAAGCAGATCTGGCAAAGGCCAGCACTGGATGTTCTGAAGCTGAACTGCGACGTAGCTTTTCAGGTTGATCTGATGGCCGTTATGCATTATATGCTCTGAAAGTATCATTTGGTGATGGAATGTGTAAGAATATCAGTGGAAACAAACTGGCTCAACTATGGGCTATATATGGTAGTGCAAGGCTGCAAGCTATGTCTAGAAACACTTTTGATCTCAGCGCTTTAAGCGGTGTAATCTGGGAGATGAAGTATCTCGCGGATAGCGGGTACACACTTTAATGATGCGGTTAGTTATTTGAGTTCATGTCCCTAGAAATTGTAATAGGGTGGCGCCTGGCCACGTAGGTCCATGTCGGACTAGGGAACTGATAGTATCCATCCATGACATTATTCCAGATGTATAGTATACGATATGAAAGACAACCAGTATAATATATAGTATTGTTTAGTGGAATGAAATCTCCACAGGCTCCTAAAAGAAGTCCAAAATGACGAACCTGGACTGGAATTGTAGTTTCTTCAGTTAAAAAAGAGATATTGCTATAGGTCGTGACTTGTCAAGCTATTCAAAGTTTACAAACTACCGACGTCCGGTTCTTGGAGGAGGCATCATACTACAGTATTTACTCGTAATAGCACGGTACTGAATGAATGTTCATTACCCATGCAATTCGGCTTTTTATTAGATGCCTGCATACCTTTACACCTCTTGATTATTGATAGCACAGTCAGCAATATAAATTCAGTCACCACATAGCAGAACTGCATTGCCTTCTGGCAAAGACGTAATCAGCTAGTAGGAAACCCAACTAGCATTTGTCCTGTGTGTGTAGGTCTGTAGGAATGAGAGGATTCAGGATCCAGCCCGGAACTAGAATTTCTCTAGGTGGGAGCTAGGCTACAAGGTTCATAGCTAGCATTGTTGTAGTTGTGCCAGGCGGGTTAGTCCACGGCTTGGGTCACCGATTGTCCATAGTGGTCATTGGAGTCCTCATTGATCAGTTTATGGCAGACTTGCAAAGAAACCACTAGTATATTCCGTGGGCTTTGTAGCAACTCATGTGATGTCTTCATGGAAGTCGTTCCTATCTTACCTACCGCGACACTGTTGTGGTTCTTGTTGGATTAGGTAGCTAGTTTAGCCCTCAAAAAATGTGAAGCTTGCCCACATGAGCCACAAAGGTGACTTTGTGGGGTGAATTTGACGGTTTGCGGCAATTACCTATGTGGAAGCCCAAACGTTTTGGATGATGTTAGGACTATATATCTAATTAAATAAACTTCTAGAGTTGTTACTCTACTTTTCGTAAATCTATTATAGAAAAGAATACCAAAGTATTATGACATACAGTTAGTATCATTAGATACATTTACTGTTTTTTGATAGTGTACTAACTTGGTATTATAGATGTCAATATTCTCTTCTATAGGTCATACTACTTACAAAAAAGTTTGACGATAACTCTAAAGATTAATTTACTTAGGAATGGAGGAACTAATATCATGCATAAACACCTCAACCCTTCGTTTGTTTAACCAATACAAAAGGGTTGTGTTGCAGTCCTCGTTGTTACAATTAATTGTTTTGAACTTATAGTTTCAAATATACTATCAACCTAGTAGTTCTGGTGCAACACTTCCATTGAAGGCTCAGTTGCATCTGCATGTGACACTGCATCCATTGAAGGCTCAGTTGCATCCATGTTTGCTCAACAAATAATGGTGAAAGAAAATACAACAGTTTGACTATATAGTAGCTTTCAGTGTGAGTCATGTGTTTCAGTTACGTTGTAGCATCTTCCTTGGTCTCATGGCGCTCCATATGAATTAACAAAACAAAAGTACAAGATCTTGGTGGTCATCATTTAATAATTCTTGTAATAGTCACAAGCGTGTAGAGTTGCACGTATCATGGTTAACTTCTATATATATACTTCATTTGGCACCTAAAAAGCATGAGCTATGAGTTGGAGATGTACCATTTTCAAGAATTATTAAGTGACATTTTTTGGTCTTATCTCTATATGCTTGCACTGCATCCTTGGCACAAACTCCATATAACTATGGCCAACTAATTGATTGACTTGTCACAAAAAAACTAATTGATTGGCTTAAAACTATTGTCATCTTTCTCTCCTCTTATTTGACTTCCACTCCTATCATGTGGATTTTGTACTAAGGCCAAATCAGTAGCCTTCAGTTTTGTCTCATATGGAGCTCGATTCCTCGATAACATCACTGTCAAGTGTCTCTAGATAATATTGTATCTTTTCTTACGAACACGTAGTTACCTTTTTTTGCCCTAAAGCAAGTCATATTCATCACAATTCAACTCATGTCTGTTTGTAGCCACTGCCAAACATCCATTAGCCTTAAACTTTCCCAAACAAAACCACAAATAACCATTACTGACTCTAGTGGGCTACTGATCACATACTGATTTTCTATGCCATTTAACCTTATTATGTTGGTCCTCTTGTGACCATATTTGTCTACACTTATAACCACATTCATGGAAAGTAAAGTACAATGTCCTTTTAACTATACATGTAGTAATACTAATTTAGGGTCCCTTTGGTATGGATCCAGATTCTTTTAGAAACGTTCAGATCCAGATTCTCTCAAGAAATGTTTTAGGTGATGAATCATTATCACTTATGAGATTTTTTGATTGGCAGCTGAATTCTGATTCACAAAAAATGTATAAATGAAAATGTCACACGTCCAATTAAGACAAAGATAAATTAGGGAGTTGTTGGGCCAAAAGCAAACATCAGAAAGGATCTGGCCGAGATTGGTGGGCTCCATGGCCCGCTCCAGGAGGAGGACGACGTGGAGCACGAGGGGAGGCGGTGGCTACCCTAGCCGCCGCCGCTTAGCGCCGTGGGCAAAGGGGCGTGGGCCCCACCGCTGCTGCCAGCCCCCGCCCGACCTTTGCCGTAAGTTACCTTTTTATTATAATTAATTAATTTAGGCAGTTAAGATTAGAAAACTAGAAAATCCGTGTTCGATACGGACTTTCCTGTTAGAGTCCACTTGGGACTATAAATATTAGTCTATTGTAATCAGATTGAATCAAGAAAGTAATTGGAGGTAATTCCCGTTATTCCTCGCTCTCCCTCCTCCCGCGCGCCGCCCCTGCCTCCACCACCGCGCCCGTCTCCTTCCCTAGGGCTAAGCCATAGGGCGCGCGCCCATACCCGCCGCCCCCTCCTCCCCCATCTTCTCCAATCCTCTAGCCCAATCCACCCTCCCCATTGCATGTGTTATAACTGGTATCACGAGTCCAGGAGGATTCATAAATTGGATCTAATGGCTCCCACCATCGATGATGAACTGCATGAGTTGCATGAACAGCTCCATCGATTGACCGACATCCACAACCATGCCATGGAGAAGGAGCGCGCTATGGCGAAGGAGCGTGCCCTCGCCGACGAGATGAATCTGCGTGACCTCAACAATCACCTCCGTGTGATGCAGCGAGAGGTAATCTTCATGGGCGCCTCCACCATTGATGCCCCTACTATGGTCGTCAACCGCTTCATCAACGCCAAGATCACGGATGAGATGCCCGTGGAACCCATCCGCGGGAAGGAGCTACCGCCGATCGAGATCGAGGACGCCATTGACATCATGGAGGTTAGTCCGAACGAATCTACTAAATCCCTGGCTCGCGTTTATGAGCAACCGCCTCGCCTTGCTGGAGAAGAGCATGGCGCCACCGGTGCCTATGGCTCTGTTTTCGATAACACCGGTGACATCGCCCGTAAGCATGGAGAACACCGCCAACACCAACACCGGGAGCCGTGCCATGGAGTTAGGGCGTGGCTCCATGGGCCCCCTAGCCATCATCGCTCCAGCGATGATCATCAATGCTTTGGCACCGATCGTCAGTGACACCGTCGTCACTATGGCCTAGGCCAGATCAGATCTAGACGCCACCATTAATGGCAATATTGTTGTGGAAAAACAGCAAATTGAGATCGTCACTGACAAATCCTTGGTCAACACCATGATGGTGGAGCCTATCGCCATCGACACTCAGCCGAGCGGCGCCGTCGTCACCTCGATGGACGCTATGGAGGAGCATGCCCCACGGGCACGATTGCTTTCAGTACCAAGGCAATGGTTGTTAGCAGCAATTCACCACCGGCAATAGATCCAACTGAGGCGGAGGATACCGGAGATGCCATCCTCAACACTCGCAACAGCCGACTGTTCATAGATGCAAATCCGATCATCAGGTTTGACACCCAAATTACTTCCAATTTTATTACTACAGTTGAATCTTTAGAATATTTTGATGACAATCTTGTGTTCACGGGGAGCAACGTCATCACCAAGAACCAACCCAAATTAGATTTTGAGGAAAGCATCAATGACACTAGGATCACAGTTCAGCATGATATTACTGACAACTTAAGCGTTGTAGATCAGGATCATGCCCCTAAGGGCACCGCTGTTCCCAACAAAAAAGTACTGCTCACCACCCCCAATATGGATCTGGTATGGAAAGGTTTTAGGGATGGATTGTTCACAGTCAAACAAGGAGCTGTCGTCAATGGCAACATAGCAGACACTGTTGATGGCCACGACAATGGACGCTCCGATGACTGCTGGGATGAATGCTTGATCAGCCAGTTTTTTCATCAACCAACTTTTTGGTCACCGATGAACCAGGCGCACGGAGCTACTCCACTCCAACCACTGATTGCAAAGGTATCACTGACACCAATCAACTAGTCACCAGACAGTGAGATCTGTTGGCAGTGAGACTGGCCAATTTTATTTAGTTATCAATGGCTCTAGAGATCCGCTTGGCATAATAGCTACTCAGAGGGGCGGGAACAACTCAGCTGGCAAGGATGACAGTGCTAATAACTACAAGCAAACTGAGACCTCTTGCAATAGACCAATCAGGTATGCGATATTTGATTTACGGAATAATCTGCAATTGCTGGACATGCCCCTAATGGAGATCAAACTAGCAATGGACATAGAGATGTCGGCCAGGGCAGGCGCCACCCTCAGCACCGACAACTATATACTTATGGACTCAGGTACGCCAGAGCTGATACAATTGGTGCAACCAATGTGAGACTTCTCTATGATGGAGGTGATGAACAAGCTATTAGATTCACCACTCTCACAACAACAATTTATGCACATTGGCATGAAACCACCAACAGACATTGGCACCCTTAACATGATGTTAAAGATATCTCAGATAGGGCTCTTCTTCGGGCTACAACAAGAAATGGATGATCATGGAAACAGGTATGCAATTTTATATCTGCCAAACAATGCTCCTTAGTGGTTTCTTCGCTTCTTCCCTATTGGTGATGTACCCTCCTTGGAATGGACATACAACATCAACAAAATGTGCCATGAGATTCACGCTCTGCAAGATAGCGGTGGTCATGCACTCGGCATGATAGCTGGCGGTCTACACCGGCAAAGGGTTCAAGTAGATGGACATGGTCATGCACTTAGAACAACAACTGGCGGACTACACCGACAAAGGGTTCGACAACATCTACGGCACCACTTGGATTTTAGCGCAAGGACGTGTTGATCGGAGAAGAGGGGAGGTTCTGTTACACGTCCAATCAAGACGGTGACAAATTAGGGAGTTGTTGGGCCAAAAGCGGACGCCGGAAAGGATCCGACCGAGATTGGTGGGCTCCACAGCCTGTTCTAGGAGGAGGACGACGTGGAGCACCAGGGGAGGCGGTGGCTACCCTAGCCGCTGCTGCCGCTTAGCGTGCAGGCCCCACCATGGCCGCCCGCCCCGCCGCCGCCGCGACCTTCGCCGCAAGTTACTTTTTATTATTATTAATTAATTTAGACAGTTAAGATTAGAAAACTAGAAAATCTAGTTCAATACAGACTTTCCCGTTAGAGTCCATTTGGGACTCTAAATATTAGGCCACTGTAATCATATTGAATCAAGAAAGTAATTGGGGGTAATTCCCGTTATTCCTCGCTCTCTATCGCTCACGCCCTCTCCTTCCTCCCGCGTGCCGCCCTGCCTCCACCGCTGCGCCACCCCTGCCAGCCCTTGCTGCCGCCCCCCTTCCCTAGGGCTAAGCCCTAGGGCGCCGCCCATCACCGCCCCCTCCTCCCCCATCTCCTCCAACCCTCTAGCCCAATCCACCCTCCCCTCGCGTGTGTTACAGAAAAATATGCTTAAAAAAAAATTTTAAAACCTTTTTGTGTGTGGAGAATAACTTAAAACAACACATTTTAATTTATCCCACTTAATTGTTAGCAAATCAATATAATAAGTACGCGTAGACAGAGAATCAGAATCGTGTGAAAAACTAGGTCATAGCCATTTCTGGTGCTAAGATAGAAAAGCTGAAACATTCCAGTTTCGATTCTTGATCTCCAAAACTCGTTTGACAACGTATCTCTGGTTCCAACTAGAATAGCCAAACAGGTTATGTGTTGTTCAACCCATGGAAATCAAAGTATTATTTTTTCTAATTTTCAATGCCAAATTTACACATTTTATAATTATAATTTCAATGCTAAATTTAAATATTTATAATTATTTCTGTGGATTATTTATTTAGTTTTTTCTTCCCAATTCATTTACAGATGAAATTTTCATAGTTTCATATAAATCCTGCCTTTACTAGTTATGTTTTACATGGACTTTTTAATAAGGTATCTTTGTTTCCAACTCACATGGAAGTCAAATTTTTATTTTGTTATGTTATTGTTTTGAATTTACTAATTATGGAAATTAAATTGTTATTTCATAACTTATTTTAAATTTACTAATTGTACTAGGAAAGGTAGCCCATGCAAATAGCAAATATAGGTACCCAGTTTATTTTCACAGTAACATTTGGGCATTTCACTTGAAAGTAACTTTTGCAAATAGTTCCATTTCTTTGTTTGATTGTAATTGTGCTTTCTTCATTTCTAGAAACTTCATATAGCTATCGTCGAAAAATTCCTTGGTTTAAGGTTATCGTCTTCTCACTCTGCTCTTCCTCTTCTCCTCCTACCCTGTCTCATTGTACAATTTATTTCTTCTTTTGGGGAGCTCCATTTTTCAATAAAACCCCTATCCGAGTCTAACAAATTGTTCAGTTTTATGGCCCCTTTTCTAATTTTTTTACCTTTTTCCTAAAACATCACCAAATTTATCACCATGGTACTCTTGTCTTCTAGAGTCATTATTGCTTCAAGAAGTCATTTAGTAGTCTTGTCATTGACCTAACATCTAACAGTACCTCACAAGTCTTCCCAGAGATACCTGCAACCATCACTGTTAGTCTACTGATCTCAGATCCGCTTCCCATGCTACTGGCACATGCACATCGGGCACTGTACCCATTATAGTCATGGTTAACCAAGCAAAAGTGCTGGCCGTTTGGCCGAATTCAGACACATTGGCTATGGCCACACGTGCTTAATTTCTTGCACCTTTCAAGACTTCCAAGCACCTCGTTTATTAGTCACATATAAACAGAGAATAGCCATGACCATGACTGGTCCACAATCTTGAGCTCTTAGTCTCGCAGTCGTACGTCGATGGCTTCTCTTGTTGATCGACCATATTTTTCGGTTGACCTGCTCAGCTATAGTGAATTATTCTTTGATCAGATTAGCGTTGTGAGCTCCTTTGATCTGCTCATCGTGTCCCTTCATGGATTGGCTAGCTTTAGTTATTTAGAGGGTGTTTGGATTGGGGCAGGAGATGCCTGGGCTAAAAATGAGCTCACCTTGAAAATGGATGAAACATGAGCCAATTACGATAATAAGGGCTAATAGACTCTAACCACCAATTAGCCCTCATTAAATCTTATTAGCGTATAATTAGCCCACATGTAGGTTTTCTAATTGCTATAAAAAACATGGGCTAATTACTAACTCCTGATCCAAAGACCCTCTAAATCATTTTTTTATTTGTAACGTGTTGAATTAGGTTTAGACACAGCTAGTGCCAAATTAAAGTCAAGGCTCATGGGTTTTACTTATTACATTATTTTGTCGGTGTCCAATATCTAGGTTTATATTATTTTTATTTGACATGGTTTCTTTGCTTTATCATTAAGTCTAGAGGTGTAAATTCTTCCTTTATTAATCTCGTAATCTCTAAGTCTTCTCTGTGATCATGATGTCTTTTTTTAACACTGTTGTACTTGCATAGTATAATAGATAGATGGCCAAAACTATGAAGCATGGATTATGGCTAAAGAATTGGCAATGCTATTAGTTGCGACTTGTTTGCAGTCGGCGTAACAGCCAAATTAGCCCTTAAACTTTTATCGAAAGATCAAATTGGCCCCTCAACTATCAAAAGGGCCAATTTGGCCCCTGAACTTTCAATTTCGGTTCAATCTCATCTTCCGCCCGGCCGTCATTTCACTCCATTAGTACAGTAACTTTTGACATTTTTTTCTATAGTACTAATATTTATTTATTTCATAACTAATTATTGGTGCATGCTAAATTCATGAGAATTTTGTGTAGCCTCTTCATGATGTACTCTACCTAGGAAAAATATGAAACCTAGAAAATAAATAGTTGTTGTATGTTTTAAAATTACCTTATTTAATTAATAAATGCATCTTCTATAATTTTTTTTGCAGGTCAAAATAAATATTCAAAAATTATAAAAATTGATTTGTAGCTGCTTTATAATGATATCAACCTGTATAAAAGGGATTAGGATAAAACTTAAAACTCAAAACTTAAAACTCCCCTTTTAATTAATTTTGAGTTTTGAGTTTTAACTTTTATCCTAATCCCCTTCTATATAGGTTGATATCATTATAAAGCAGCTACAAATCAATTTTTATAATTTTTGATATTCATTTTGACCTATAAAAATCATAGAAATTGTATTTATTAATTAAATAATGTAATTTTAAAACATACAACAACTATTTATTTTCTAGGTTTCATATTTTTTTCTAGATAGAGTACATCATGAAGAGGGTATACAAAAATTTTCATGAATTTAGCATGCACCAATAATTAGTTATGAAATAAACAAATATTAGTACTATAGAAAAATATCAAAAGTTACTGTGCTAACTGAGTGAGCTGGCGGCGTCGGGCGGAGGATGAGAATGAACCGAAATTGAAAGTTTAGGGAGCCAAATTGGCCCTTTTGATAGTTGAGGGGCCAATTTGATCTTTTAATGAAAGTTTAAGGGCTAATTTAGCTATTATGCCTTTGCAGTCAATGCGCTATTGTACTATCGAAATATAAAGAGGTGGAAGAACTTCTGCCTTCTATTATAAATGCCCTGCACATTGCTTTGCACCTCCTGATTCATGGACAAGGCCAATCGATCAATAATAAATTGTATCACTAGGAAGCCGAACTGCATTGCCCGATGGCAAAGATGTGACCAGATAGCTATTACTTGTCCCAGCTCACGTTGTCCTCTGACTGTGGGTAAGAGAGGCTCTTGGAATAAAGCTTTTGGTAAAGCTTTTGGTGGGATAGAAGTCAGGGGTGAAGCCCGGGATGCAAGGAGACGAGTTTAGCCAGATGGGCTGGTACAATGAATTAGGATGTGTCTCATAACACAAAACAGATGCTTGCAGCATTGGATCTGAATGAGCTCTAGCCGATTTTACACGCGCAATGATTTTACACATCTAACACAATCCTCCTCGCAAAATATGTTGCATATCATTCTTCATCTTCCCGCAGTCTATTGGTGTAAGTGTTTGCCTTTGTATAGAAACAATATGTTACTCTTAAGTGTCCCAAGATCAATTAAACAGAAGGATTTGGGTTGATCTCTCTCCTGTTTGTAACTTTTTCTTCTGTTTTTCTTGACTTTTGCTGACATCACTCTATGATTCAGTAGCATTTGTCTGCTCTGAATTTGAATTTACTCTCCTTAATGCATGGGCACTGGGCACCCGCTGATGCCATATTTTACAAAAAAAAAAAAAAAAAAAAAAAAAAGGTTCAGTGTCCCACCTTCATCAATCACGGTAATAATCTCTATGTTCTCCTAAACTACTAAGCATATAAACAACTCAACCCTGCCATTTGTGTGATCTCAGTACAACCGGGATGTTTTACGGTCGTTGTCATATTTTCCACACACTGTTCCAAACATTCCAGACTAGCTAGTTCGGTTGCAACACATCTATTTTACATTGGGCGACAAGCAGCATTCGAGACTGCATCTATGGTTATTTAGTGTAACATGGGCGATCAAACAATGGCAGGAGAAAATCAAATGTTTGATTATAGATTTCAATGTAATTCATGACAATGAGTGCAAAAATATCAGTACTCAGCTTACCTTTGGGAATAATCTATGAATTAATAAAACAAGTACAAGATCTTCATCTCGCTGATTTTGGGCTTCTATAAATTAATAATACAAGTACAAAATCTTTGTGGCAATTTAATGATTCTTTAAATATAGTTTATTTCTTAGGTAGTATAGTGTTACACATGTATCGCATTGCACACCGATATAAACTCTTCTATATGCTTTTGGCCCCGCAAAAGCACAAATGTTTGTCCGTGTGAGTTGGATGTTCAGTTTTCTAGGATTAGAGCATGTGAGAAACAGTTAGGAATGAGAAACACCGAGAATCATAATTTTTCAGGCTCTATGACTGGCTGCATTAGAAATCCTTCTCCCTCACTACTGTGGAAGCAAGTCCTGCACTGCTTCCACACCCTCAGTTCAACATT
The DNA here is from genome assembly GCA_015844335.1 of Chrysopogon serrulatus. Classification (NCBI taxonomy): domain Eukaryota; kingdom Viridiplantae; phylum Streptophyta; class Magnoliopsida; order Poales; family Poaceae; genus Chrysopogon; species Chrysopogon serrulatus. The sequence continues at coordinate 246,270 of JADLZL010002751.1, read as the reverse complement.
CTCGAGATGATTCTGGCAATGCTGCCATGACTCTTCACCTTGATGAAGCACCTCACAAGATGATCATGGAGGACAACTCCATATGACTCCTCCACATTGCTATCTTGGCAAGAACATGGTCGCGATAGGTCAAGTTAATAACAGCTACGTTGCGGATCGCGGCCTCCTGGGCAGCAGTGACACAACAGGGCTTGCCGCGACGTGTGGCACTGGGTCTGCTGTTCTCAGCGTCCGTCCGTCCCCCTAGCAGCGTAGGTCCTACGTTGTTGGTGGGCCTTTAAGGCTTCCGATGACGTATTATAAAACTGAATATGTTTAATAAGATCGATGAACAACGCCAAGGATATAAATCCAACTCCATCAACATCAATCACAGACCTTCTCACAACATGATGCTGTGTACAACATATATACCTTTCTAAACTTTCCGTAGTCTACTACTATAAGCGTTATCCTGTATAGGAACAACATGATACTTGAACGTCCCAAGATCAAACAATGATTTTGGTTGGTACACTCTACAGTAGGAGGGTTTCTAGAAGATTTTGAAGGGAACAAGCATTGCACAACGACAGTGCTAGTTCTCATCAGCTAGCAACATAACCTCTTATTCTTAGCGTCCTCCTTGTGTAATCTTGGTTCTTTTTTTTTTTCTTTGCTTTTGTTGACAACACTCTCTGATCCAGTAACCTCTGTATGCCTTGTCAGACTGGGCATATTTTAACCGAGAACCGATAACCGAGCCGAACCGAACTTTCGGTTTTTTCGGTTTTCAGTTTCGGTTTCGGTTTTATGTTCTCAACGTTTCGGTGTTCGGCTTCGGCGTCGGTTTGCAGGCGTACACAACCGAACACCCGATCAAAACCGAACTTTGCAGCTGCGCCGACGCACCTTGCCTGTGTCCTCGTCCTGCAAGTCACACCCGCATGGCACTAGGCCTGGCCTGGCCCAAGGCCCAAGGCCCATCACGTATAGACAACCAAAGCTCCAGAACCTGCAGTCAAAAAGAAACAAGCACGTGACCCTGTCTAGTCGTTTCTCTCTCCCTCATCCTCATCTAATTTCTTCGTTCTTCTCTCATGTCTCAAATCTCGATCTCACACAGCTGAGCATACCAGCGGCAGAAAATCAGGTGAGCACAATACCTACAGCGACGCAGCAGGCGGCGGCGGCGGCGGCGGCGCGTTGCAGAGGATGCGTGACGTGGTGGCCGCCGACGATACAGGGCTCTATGGCCCAAGCAAGCACGCGAATGCCGTGATGGTTGATGAGCGTGGCATGGGTGAGCAGCAACGAGCGCCGTTGTGCGCGCAGGGCAAGCGAGCAGCTCGCTGACCGGCGGCGCTCCCCTGGATATGGTGATTCTGAATCGATCGGTGGAAACCGAACACCGACCCGAATAAACCGACACCGAACTGCTCGGTTTCTCTGTTTTCGCTAAACCGATCGGTTCCCTTCGCTTCTCAAACCGAAGTTTGCCAGCACCGAACAACCGAACCGAACTATCGGCTAAAACCGATTGCCCAGGCTGTGCCTTGAACGCCAATTCCTCTGCTTAATACATTGGTACAGCTCTCCTTGCTTGCCTACAACACACTCAGTTGAGATTAGTGTCGTCGTGAGCCCTCTGATCTGCTCCGCTGGGGAGTTTTTGTTTCTCATGTGCCGATCAACAAATACGACAACACATCAAAAGGCCTATGATCTTTTGTAGGTCGACAACTTCTATAGACCGAGGCATGGGTGAGCCAGCCGCATTGGGCTCATGGTTTTTATTTCTACATTGTTTTATTGGTGTCCAAAATCTAATTTAATATTAATTGTATTTCATGTGGTCTCTTTGCCTTATCATACCTTATCATAACACAAACTAATATATCTCTTTTCTTCTCTATTTTGGTCAGTCTCATAATTTTGTGTCTTGTCGGCTACGCAGAGTTTTTTTTTTCTTAACAGTTATACTACTTACTTAATCTAATAGACAGATGGTAAAAACTAGGAACCATGGATCTCGTTATTTTTTTCATAAAAGAAGGGACAATGCTATATATATAGGATGTGCCTTCTTAGCGGTAATGCTATTGTACTATTGAAACATTTGATCATTAGTGTACTATCTACTCTACTGATGGCAGCTGGTGCTTGGATGAGGCAGCCTGTCATGAGTATTAACCATGTATAGTCCATTAAATTAGCTTGGAGTAGTCCATGTATCAAGAGGTGCTAGGAGGAGAACTTCTGCCTAGATGTCCTGCACAGCGCTTTAGAAGTTCTGCCTAGATGCACTGCACCTCTTCATTCATTGACGACCATGCAAATGGGCAACATAAATTCAGCCACCACGAAGCTGAACTCCATATGCCTGATGGCAAACATATGACCAGCTAGCTACTAGCCACTACAGCTTACGTTTTTCCATGTGTAGGTATGAGAGGCTTTGGGAATGGCTCTTTTTGTTGTATAGACGGAACACGCGTGAAGCCCTCGATGCAAGACACACATTGAATTTAGACGGATGGGCTGTTATATTAACTACAATGCGGTGATACAAACCAAGTGCGTCCCACCTCTAGATGCCAATCGTTGCCATGATTCGATGGAGCTCCTGCTGATTCAGTAAAGGTGTTGATCGTGCATGTGGGACAAGCCCACGTGCGACAAGAAGTTACACATCTAGTACAAACCACATGAGTATGTCTTATGCTGCTGCATACCATTCTTCATCTTCCTGCCGTCTACTGCTATATATATATATATATATATATATATATATATATATATATATATATATATATATATATATATATATATATATATATAATAGATTCACCCTGTAGAGGAACAACATGTTACTCTCCCGTGATCAAATATAAGTATTTGGGTTGGTACACTCTACTGGTAGGTGTGCTTTTGGAAAATTTAGAATGGGAGCAAGCATTGCACAATGACCAACATCATCGAGCAGTAATGTAACATATCCTTTTCTTCTTTAGCACCCTCCTCTTTGTAATTTTGCTTTCTTCTGTTTTTCTTTGCTTTCACTGACAACACTCTGCCATTTAGTAACCTCCGTATGTTATGCCCTGAACGTGAATTTCCTATCTCCTTACTGCTTAGGCAATGCTAGCTCCTGCCATATTTGTAAACAAACATAAAGAAAATCAGTGTCCTAATTCATCAGCCACACCAATAAGCTCAATATCCTCCTATATACTAATAACAAAGCATAAACAATATAATTCACCCCCATCATTTGTGTAATCAATGCAACTAGGGAACATGTTCGAGCCACTGTCATATACTTTCCAATGACACTAATTATGATACTGCTCGATGATACTCATTATTTATAGAAATTGCTAGAATTTTTTTTCTCGGAAAGTGAAAGTGATAAGAATTCTAGGACGGAGGGAGTATATAGCATATAAAAGGTTACCCCACCCCTGAACATAGCAAATGTTGCCCAAGGTTGTTATGGTTCTTGACGAATATGGCTATCTGGCTCTGGATGAAGCGCTGAGGTGGATGCACTAAAGTTTAAAGGTAGTTGATATATTCGGCGTGTTCGACTGGTGAGATAAGCCGGCTGATAAGACAAGTCTACTGATTTGGTATGAGAGAAAAATACTGTTCAAACGACTGATAAGCCTGGCTAATAAGACAAGCGAACATGACTATTGTTATTGGAAGAGGCATCGTAAAGTATTTACTGTTAATAGCTGTAATACATGAATGCTAGTTACTCATGTAGCACTGCTTTTATGAGATGCTCTACATGCCTTTGCACCTCTTTATTAGATGCTCTACAAGGCAATCGGCAATATAAATTCAGTCACCAATCACCATGGAGAAGAACTGCATTGCATGCTGTCAAAGACGTGTTTAATAATAGACCCAACCAGGGTTTGTCCTGTGTGTAGATCTTGTAGGCATGAGAGGCTTGAGGATCTAGTCTGAAGCTAGCATTTGTCCAGGATAGAGCTGGGCAACAAGGTAAAGTATTACAGGTGAGTTGGCCTGCGGCTATCCACCGAGTGTCCCAAACAGGCGCTGCAGTCTCATGGGACTTGTGTCAGACCTGCACGAAACATGCTAGTATTTTGCGTGCTCTATGGCAACCCACGTGCACTTTGCATGATCGTATGCTGTTTCCCCCACAGATCGCTTTACCGTCGTGATGCCCCCCGTCTATGCTGATGACGCCTTGCCACAGATCTCAACAGCTCCTTAATTCCTAGTACGGCCTGAAATAATGTTTATTTATTTGAGATTGGTTGAATCTTCACAGTGTGAGATGTGTATTTATTTGAGAAAATTTTCTATTTGACACCAGAAATAATGCTCCTTTTCTATTTGACACCCAAATTGAAATTCTTTCCAATATATCCTCCACTTGAGTTTTGGTTTCCAATTTGACATTTCCATTAGTTTAGACTGCTAACACTGTTAAGTCCTAGGAAAAATATCTGTTTTACCCGTAGAGGTTTTTTAACATCATATGAGTCATGACATTCCATGATTTATATTGCTATCTTTTTTGTAATATTTGGATCTCGGACAGCTATGTATCACCTTTTATTGTGTTAAATAAATAAAGAAACTAGCATGATCTCCTTATATATTTGCCTATAATATACAGTTGAATATCAATCCTTTAGGTACATGAAACAAAACAATAAAATCTCTCAATATAATGATGTGTCCAACATCTAAATTCATAAGATGATATGCTGCATGATAATAACACATAGGAGGATGTCTTCAACAAAATCAAAAATTGGGTGTTGATTTACTTCTTCATATGCCTCTTCCTCATCAGCCTCTAATTCGTCCTCTGAGTCACTCTCTAACTCATCCTCTGAGTCATCCTCAACCACTGCAAGATTAGCCTTTCCCTTCCCTTTTGCACAACATGTAGGCACATCTAGAGCATCCCTAGTACAATGTCCAAGTACATGGTCTCGTCATCGACACCAATATGTTCATTATCTGGTAAAGGATTTCTAAGATAATCATCCTCATCCTGCTCTATAATGTTTTTAGGCTGCCCTTCAACAACAAACTCCCACTCAGTGATTGGCTCAAATGTCTCAGAGGCATCACAATAAGATATGAACATCTCTATCACTTTCTTCTTGTTGTGTACATCAAACATAGACATTAAATCCTGGTCTGATTTTACTTCTGGAAAATTCTTAAGAACAATATCATAGTATTGGACATGTGCAACTTCCAAGTAGCCTGGAGGATACTTGTCTACCACTGATTCAATGAAAGCCTTAGAATTCGTCAAATCTGAATCAACAACCATCTCAAAACACCATGATTTGACATCCTTTCTAGCCATTTTAGGATTGCAAAGCAAATGATTTTCAAAAGAAAACTAGTAGCTGGATCCATCCTGTGAGAGCACAATAACAGGATATGTAAAAGAACTATTCTCATCATTGTACCCCTATTGCTATGGAACTGCTATGGAAGACATGAGGGTAACAAACTCACCCTTCTGTAACTTGGTGCCATGGCCTGGCCGAGCCGTCCTCCTGCGTTGCCGCGCCGGTCGCCCTTAACGTCGCGCTAGCCGTCCCCAAAGGCCACGTGGGCGCCCCGACGCCGCGCCGGCCGGCCTCGCTTCGTGGCCGCGTCGTCGGGCACCGAGGCCATGCCCCGCCTAGCACAGAGGCCGTGCTGCCCGCCGCTGAGGCCGCGCAGGGCGCCTACTTGGCCACATGGGGCGCCTGCTTGGCCGCGTCGCCGCGCGCCAAGACGTGGCAGCGTCGCCGCCGTCGAGGCCGCGCAGGGCACCTGCGAGGCCACATCGCCAGCCTCCCGTAGCACCGACGCCTGCCGCCGAGGCCGCGAGGGGCGCATGCAAGGCCGCGCCCACCCACACCCGTGGCCGCTTCGCCATCCTCCGAGTCTGCGCCACACGCGTCCGAGGCCGAACTACCCGCTTCCATGACCAGCAGTTCGATCTAGGGTTACGAGAGGGAGTCCGCCACGAGCTCGACTTGGGAAGAACAGGAGCGAGCCCGTGACTTCCTCATCAGGCCACGAGTTCTTTTTCGTTCACTGAAAGGGCATTTTGGTCTTCTCCCATTGCCTCACTTGGATAACTAACGGTGAGGGCTCACAGAAGTGACAGAAATATCAAATAGAAAACCAAAACTCGAGTTGAGGACATATAGAAAAGAATTTTAGTTTCAGTGTCAAATAGGATAGAAGCATTATTTTTGGTGTTAAATAGGAATTTTTCTCTTTATTTTGGTATGGAGGGTGCTGAGCATGCTCTTAGAAAGAAACTAAGTCAACTATAGTAGTGCAAGCTATGTCCAGAAACGATTTTGATGTCAACGCTTCATCATCAAATAGTGTAATGCTGTGACATGAAGGGATCTGGTGGCTACACACTTCAATTCAGTTATAATTTTGTTCATATCCATAGAAACTGTAATATGGTCACACACGTGCATGTCGGACCTTGGAACTGATCATATCAATTACAGTATTCCAAGGTTTATCATATACTTCTATCTATATGGTTGCTAACAATATCCATATGGCAACCGGCTGTATGGTTTAATGGAAAGAAATTTCTTAGATCTAAGGGTTTCTTTGGATCCACTATTCCACTTAGAATTAGAGGTTATTGAAGGGAAACTTAGTTCAAATACCCCCCTTATTCCCTCTAATTTTGAAGTGAAGAGGTGAATCCAAATGAGCGTTAAAAGGGGGAAAAAACACCAATGGCCAAAGAGGCGAATCTCGAATCATGGTTTCTCCAATAAAAACATATTGTAATATAATGCTCAAGGTTGTGACGTGTGAGCAGTAAGTTATTCAAATATTTAATGATCAATACTGCCTACCGCCGGCACGTGCTTGGAGAAGGAATCGTACTAGAATATTTACTTATAACATGTGCCCATTACCCATATGGCCATATGGTGTTCTACTAGACAACTGCCTAGTCACCTCATCTTTTTTTTTTTTTTTTTGATTGCCCCAGTCACCTCATCTTGATTCATGGACATGGCAAAAAGTTCACTCACTACAGTGCAGGTGTGTATTGCCCAATGGCAAAGACGTGATCAGCTAGTAGGAGACGGAGGTCCAGCTAGCATTCTTTGTCCTGTGTGTGGGTATGTAGGCATGAGAGGCTTCAGAAATCAGACCAGAACTAGCTTTTGTCAGGGCGGCGAGAGAACTTGACCTACAAGTATGAACATGTTAGGATTTAGTAGCATTCCCAAGGAGAGTTATGCTGCAACTTTTCCACGTATATCCAACGTTCAAGAGAGATGAAAGGGCTCAGAATGCTTTGGATCCGCAAGCCCTGCATGGCTGGGGTTCCCGCGACGGATGAATCATTTCCGCATTCCAAATTAATGAATTGCTGCTCTCCACCTGCCTTCACGGGTGATGTACATGTCCTGGTTGTAGCGATACACGTCATATTTTTCATCGTCTTCCTTTGTCTGCTACCATCGGTGTTCGTACTTCATTATTAGGAACATTTCACTTGATCAGTGTGCCAGGGTCATCAATTATATTGCCATTAGCCAATTTTTTATAAAATTAACTAAATTTATAAAAAATACTTCTATTTATGACATATCATTGGTATAATTAGTACATATATACTTCTATTTATGAACATACTTTAGCATGTTGGTCAAGGACTCAAGGTTGTTATGGTTCTTGATGACGAATACGGCTCCGGATGAAGGGCTTGCAGCACGTATCATACTCCTACTAGAGTATTTACTCATAATAACGGTTCTGAATGAATGCCCACAGTGGCGGATCTAAGGGGGGGCTGGGTGGGCTCCAGCCCCCCCACAGTTGGTACAACAATGGAAATAAGGGAGGAGAAGAGGTGAAAAAAATAAGAAAAATGGAGAAATTGAGGAAGAAGAAGAGATCAGCCCTCCCTTCAATTCTATTCTGCATCCGCCACTGAATGCCCATTACCCATGTATTTCTACTTTTTGTAATATGTCTGCACGCCTTTGCACCTCATGATTATAGACCAGACAATCGGCAATATAAATTCAGTCACCACATAATAAAATTGCATTCCCGAGATGGTAAAGATGTGATCATCAGCTAGTAGGAGACACAACTAGCATTTGCCATGTCTCATGTCTTTGAAGGTCCGTAGGAATGAGAGGCTTCAGTATCCAGCTCGGGTCCACATGCTGGAGCTAGGCTACAAGGTTCATAGAATTGCAGGCAGGTTGGTCTGCAGCTGGCCACCGAGTGTCTGTAGTAGTCGTTAGAGTGCTCACGATCATCAGTCTACTACAGACTCGCAAGGAACCACATGTACTCTTCGGGCTTGTAGCAACCCACATGCCACCGGCATCGAAGTCGTTCTGAGCTTACCGGCCGCGCGGCGTTTTCGTGTTCGCTGGAGATTTGGTAGTTTATTATTAGTCCGGAAAAGAAAAATCTGCTTAGCCCACATGAGCCACAAACGTCTTTTCACGGGGCAAGTTTGACGAGTTGCAGACTTTCTGGCCACTCCGCATGGAAGCCTAATTGTTTGAGGTGTTATAAGGATCATATTCCTAGATAAATCAAATTTTAGAGTTGTCATTATTTATTTTTTGTAAATTTAACAAAATTTATAGAAAAGAGTATTAAAGTATATGGCACATAATTATTAGTACCATGAAATATATTTTTGATAGTGTACTAATAACTTGTATTATAGATGCTGATATTCATTTCTATAAGGTCATACATACTTATACAAACAAAAGTTTGACAACAACTCTGGAGATTAATTTAGTTGGAAGCGGCAGAACTGATATCATGCATAAACACCGTACCTCAGCCTCTCATTTGTGTAAGGACCAATACAAAGTATGCGTGTTGATGTCCTTGTTCTTATTTTAAACTCTTATAAAGCCAAAAAAATCACAATAGTTATTTCTCTCAACATGCAAACTATCCACTTCGTCATCAGCCTCTAAACCTCATTAGCTATTTCTCTCAACATATATGCAAACTATCCACCTCATCAGCCCACTATTAGATGTATTTATGGTCAACTATTATTTGCAATTATGATCAAGACATATCGTACATTTAATTATCCACATGAGCGTGCCGCCATCCTTTAATGTTCACTTATAATTGTTTATCTCTTTATATAAGTAATTTTATTCTAAATCATCAGCAATTTCCACGCAACGCGCGGGGTATTCACCTAGTTATAATTAATTATGAAATTTTTTGGTGCTTAGAAACAATGAGAGCCCTTCATTGAACTAAGTGAAATCAAATAGTTAAAAAAATAGAAAGAACAAATTTGTGGGTTGGAACCAAAGTTAGTGGACCCATAACTAGTTCGAAGTTAAATTCAAAGGCTATAATGGTACTTTCACATGTGAGTTTTCCCTCAGCCCAACCGCACGCAAAGGAGTGAAACGCAAATGTTACCACCAACGTATGGCAGTGGTGGTGATCGATGCATCCATGACGCTTCTCTATCTCATCGAGTCGGCTCCTGCCAAGTTGCCTCTCATCCTCCCTAGCTAGCTGTGTTCCCCGTGACCCCATCCCTAGAGCCACGGTGACCCCATGACCCCATGCCAACCAGTAGATCTTAGACTGTCTTCAACAAGGACACCTAATTATGACACCCATCAATTCCACACTTTAGGTCACACACAGGAAAGAGTCTGTGACCCAAAACTCAGCCCTCTCCCACAACCTCACCGAAGCAGAGCCCCACACAGGACAACCGTGTGGCTGAGGACAACACAGAGCAGCCTACCTCTCTCACTGCCATGATGACCCACATCCCAACGCAAAGGACGGCCACGTGGTGCGAGCCTTTGCACGGCTCGTGAGCAACGTGATGCCTGGCTGCTGAATCACTCCTGCTCCCTCGCCTACTCATGTTGTGGCATGAGGGCCGGGACGGTGTTGCCGCCGCCGAGTTGGCGAGCCGCTGTCGCCATTCGCCTCGCTGTTGGCCTCGTTATCAGCGGCGGACCCCAACACCTCCTGGCCCCCATTACGGTCGCTGGAAAATGCGTCGCAGGGAAAGAACGCCGTTTTTTTTTCCGTTCCCGCACGCCTCGAATGCAAAATGGCTTCTTTGTTTGTGTCATCTGTTGTAGTAGGTTTTTGCTACCCAAAGCACTGTGCTTGACCTATTTTGCTTTTGGGTCGCCGTGTTTGCATGCCTTATTGTAGTAAGTCTTAGCGAGGGGTGGATGCTCGGCTCCGGCGCAGTGAGCAGTGGCTGCCCTGTTGCTACTTCGGCTAGATCGTCAAGATGTGGATCTCATATGGGAGAGGTGTTCGTTCCAGGGGTACCACACGCGAATGTTCAAAAATATTTGACTGATGCCTGATGAAATGGTCGATTTAGCATGGCAGCTGAAGGAAAGTTGCCTGCTAATGATAAACCAGTCTTCACATGAGACAGAGAAGGTTTTTTCTTCTTTATACTACAATAATGAGCTCCTTCAGTTACGTGCTTGTTGAGCAAGGTTTTAAAACTTGGTTGTTGAGAATGTTCCTTTTTCTGCTGATGCAGATCCTTGATTTTGCAGACGCGGAGAGTGCCGTGAGCACAGCTTGGCAAGCACGATCCTGTGAGCTTCGGATGCCTACTACTCGTTGGCTTTGCTTCCAATGGCTGCTGCTAATCTCTGTGATGACCTCCACGATTGTAAATTGTACTGGTGGTTTTGCATAAGGATCACTTGAAGGGCGAGACTGATGGCTGCTCAAATGTTCTAGGCACATTGGACCGTGTTTCATGAGCACTAACATGATGACAAACCTTTCGACACCTTTCTTGGTCTCCAATAGTTTTTTGTTTGTTTCTTCAACTGGCTCAGAGTGTTTTGGTTAGTCTGTGTTAGTTTGAGATGTTCCATCACAAGGAAATAATATTCAGCATATCCAAGTAGTACTAGTGCAGGACCTGACTCTGCTTATCTGACTATTCTGTCAAATGATTGAACATTTAACATGTTGCTGATCTCATAGCCTTATCTGGCTACTGATTACCACTTATCTGACCATTGATTACCACCGTAGCAATTTAGTATTCTGAATCAATGTTGTAGAATCGGATAAGCGAGCACCTGTAGGCAGCCGTGGGAAGATGGCGGCCTGTGCCAAGCGGGCGGCGGTGATTCCAGGGGTGGTTTGGGGGGGGGGGTGGGTGTTGGGTTTTGTGTGTGGCTGGCTGTCAATAATTCTACTGAGAGGGACCACTAGTTTCTCTCAAGCACAGAAACAAATCTCCTTAATTATAAATATAAATGCCTGCACGCCTTTGCACCTATTCTTGATTCAAGTTCAAGGACAAGGCAATTGGCAATATATTATTATAAATAATTCAGCCACCATGGAGTAGAGAACTGCATTGACTGATAGCAAAAATGTGATCAGCCAGTAGGAGACAAAGACCTGGCTAGCATTTGTTGTCCTTTTCCAATCGTCTATGTGGGTCTCTATAGGCATGAGAGGCTTCAGGATCCAGACCACAACTTAGAATTGTCTAGAAGGAAGCCATGCCACAAGTAACAGGAACTTGTTAGGTATGTAGTGTGTGGACAGTCAGACACCCCGCTGAACTTAGATTCATTTGTGTTGCCAATCAAAAGAGAGCTGAGAGGGCTCACAATGCTTGCACACCGTCGCGCCCAGAGGTTGGGCTTGCCCACGCTGGCCTCACTCGCACAGTGCACAGTAGGGCACCGAGAGCCTGCGATGCCCTAGGAGAGGAAGACTCATGCTGTCGAACACCCAAATTGAAACCGGAACGCAATCTGATGTTCTGAACCTCTGGGAGCTGGTTTCCGGGAGAAGGCAACCTAAGGCTGTCTGCAGCCGAGTCCTGTAAAACATCCGGAACGAACATATACGGTAGAAAACTCTGCAGCGGAGTCCGGTAGAAGACCCTGAAAAGCACCTGCTCCTGTATCCCTGGCGAAGTAGCGACCATGCGCTACCAGCAGCATGGCGCGGGACCCATGCATGCTGTGTGCATGCATCACAGCCAGCGGTGCATGCGGAGGGAATCAATGCAGGCCCTACCTTTTATAACTAAATAAACACTGTTATAACTCACAAACCACTTAACCAAATTAAATTTCGATTGAACCATTAAATTTGTTTCAATAAATCCTTTAAAATAAGATATCATATGAATTTATTTAGATAAAATTTATAGAAGATGACAAGTAGGGTCGTTGTTGGTAGTTAGTATAGAGTATTGAATATAGAAGATGATGAATACAGAAGAAACGTGTATAGAGAAGAGAATCTTGATGACTAGGATGTATAGAGAATAAAAATAGAGGATGATGAGTGCGGATAGCCTAACTCCCAGGCGAAGACCTCCCATCCAGGTGGCAGTGCTACTCCATCGATGACATTATACACTAGTAGAAAAATCATTTTTCACGACACTACGGTTTTTTTTCAGGTGGCTCTAATTTTCTTGACGCCTATACAAAAAAAAAAAAATCGAGAAGAGAACCGCCTGCATAAAATCGATTTGTACAAGGCGGATCTATACAGCGGATCTCTTAGACATCCGGCCAGACAAATCGATTGTATAGGCGGATGTCTTAGACAACCGTCTGTATAAATATTTATACAGACGGTTGTCTAAGACATCCGTCTATACAAATCGATTTGTACAGGCGGTTCTTTAAGACATCCGCCTGTATAAATAATTTTAAATTTATTATTTTGAATTTTTCAAACGACCTGGGATAGAATTTTGATCAAAATGAAAGTTGTAGATCTCTAAAAGTTATGAATGTTTGTAGTTTATAAATTTTTATTGAAATCATGTAGGCTCCCAAAATTGCATTTGAATTCCTCAAATTTGAAATCCAAATTTTATAAATGACCTCGGATGGAGAAACACTCTAAATGAAAGTTGTAGATCTCGAAAAGTTATGAAACTTTGTAGTTCACCACTTTTTTATTTGAATTCATTAAACCCTCAAATATTTAATTTTCCGTTGGGTTTGTATAATATGTGGGGAACAAAAAATGACAACTAGATACAAGTGACGTGTGGGTGGAGTGGTAGAGGGAGGTACGCTACCAACCCGAGGTCGTGGGTTCGAACCCCCCACGGCCGCGTAGCGCGCGATTTTACGCGAAAAAATGCGCGACTTGCGGGCGAGTGCCTCTTTAAAAATATCTTTTGCGCGACGGGCGGGCGAGTGCCTCTCCCGTTTTCAAAAATATTTTTTGCCTTTTTAAAAATATTTTTTTGCTATTTTTTCGTGTTTTACGGACAATGATTTTCACAGGCGGTTGACTTAGTCAGCCTGTAAATGTTACACGTGCGGCCGACTAAGTCAACCGCCTGTGAAAAACCCAATTTTCACAGCAGCTCATAGCCCGCCCGCCTGCATCGTGGACCGATTAGTACTGACCCCTGGTACAGGCGGTGGGCTTGGCCGCCTGTGTAAATGGGTCTACCACCGTCTGTACAAAGGATTTCTGTACGAGTGATAGTTGCACGCTCATTTACCCCCTCCTGATGATGATGCTCTAGCAACCTCGCTCTTGATGGCAGTATCTATCTTTCATGTACCGTGTCTTGGCAGTCGGCACTAGCGCTCCTTGCTGCAGTCGGGCCAGCATCGGAGGAGGCGGCGTGCTGGTCTCACTTCCGACGAGGGCGGAGGGGCACAACGTGTAGGGCGGGAGGATGGATGGCACTGCTCGCCATCCGTGTTCATACTGCATTAGGAACATTTTGGTTCTGTGTGCGTCATCGGTTACACTATAATTGACATTAGTCAAGCTTTTGTAAGTTAATTTGACTCAATTTATACAATAGAACACTAATATTTATTATTCGGCACTAGAATCACAATGAAATGCATTCTGGATGGTGTACTAATTTAGGTTTATAGATGTTGATACCTTTTTCTATAAAATCACATTTACAAAAAAAGCTTCATGACACAGCTCTAGAGATGGATTTATTTGAGAATGGAGGAAGTAATATCGAGCATAAACAGTTCAACCCATCATTTGTGTAACCAATGCAACAGGGGTATGTTGCGGTCCTCGGTCCTCGTTGTCATACTTTCTAAGTTACAGTTATATCAAACTAGTTCAGTAGCAGCACTTAGGACGCTCAGTTGCATCTGTGCCACACTGCATCCATGTTTTCTCAGCGTAGTGTGGGTGATCAAATAATGGCGAAAGGAGGGAGTTGCATCTGTGCCACACTGCATCCATTCTGCAAAGCACCTCACTCCACTCCCTCTTTCGTGAGCTTCCGATGCTCCTCCCTCTCTCTCTCACTCCACTCCTAGCCATGGGTGTCCTGGCATGCTGGCCCTGGTTCGTGTTGTACCATTTTGGACAGGTATAGTCAGGGCCGGTTCTATGTTTTCATAGGCCCTCGGGCGAACTTGACAAATGGGCCCGTATGGCTAATTGGCTAATTGGCAAATGAGCCCGACAAGATCCAAGAAGCATCACCGCATCGGCCGTGAGCAGCGACGTGTCTCCGAGTTCAGCGGCCGTTCCGACTTCCGAGCTTCTCGAGGAAGGAAACGCGGGAGTTGTGTACGTGAACCATTCAGGCAAAGTTACAACAGGCCAGTGCTGATATTCCTAATGGGCCACGTTGCTGTTGTTGGGCTGGAGTAGAGACATATACAGGGGTCACATATACCTGGGTCTGGGCCCCTTCCTAAGCTGGGCCCCCGGCGGTCGCACGCGCTGCACGGTCTGGGCCCCTTCCTCGCACTTTTCTACTACTCCCGGTAGTTGTCGCTGATATAGAGGGCTACACAAACAAGTATAAACATATTAATACAAAAACCATTCTTTTTAATTTCATGTATATACATATAGACTAGATTGTAGATAGACCTCATCGATTGTCTCCCCACAAGTTCTTCATAATCAGGAAATACTGACTCCCATCGTCTATTTGTTCATTTTCATCACCTTGGACTTAGGGATTTTGGTTGCCGCCGCTGTTGATTATGTCCATCATTGCCTCATCCATGTTATCATTCGGATCGGCCATTTCTGCAAAAGTTGTTAATTATAAGATGTTAGAATTCAATTTGTCATGTAGCGCCACAAGAGAAAGTTAATAAAGTTAAATAAAAGTACTATTAATAAAGTTACTTGACATAAAGTTACATAATAAAGTCACGTGATATGAGAAAGTTAATAAAGTTAAATAAAAGTACTATTAATAAAGTTACTTGACATAAAGTTACATAATAAAGTCACGTGATATGATAAAGTTAATAAAGTTAAATAAAAAGTACTATTAATAAAGTTACTTGACATAAAGTTACATAATAAAGCACGTGATATGAGAAAGTTAATAAAATTAAATAAAAGTACTATTAATAAAGTTACTTGACATAAAGTTACATAATAAAGCACGTGATATGAGAAAGTTAATAAAGTTAAATAAAAGTACTATTAATAAAGTTACTTGACATAAAGTTACATAATAAAGTCACGTGATATGAGAAAGTTAATAAAGTTAAATAAAAGTACTATTAATAAAGTTACTTGACATAAAGTTACATAATAAAGTCACGTGATATGAGAAAGTAATAAAGTTAAATAAAAGTACTATTAGTAAAGTTACTTGACATAAAGTTACATAATAAAGTCACGTGATATGAGAAAGTTAATAAAGTTAAATAAAAGTACTATTAATAAAGTTACTTGACATAAAGTTACTTGAAATTACATAATGAAGTTACATAATAAAGTTACTTGACATCATATATACATAAGTTACTTGATATCATATATATAAGGTTCATCCGGTCATCGCTAGGTCACCGCTAAGTCGTGTCTTGTTCGTCCGGTCGTCGCTAACTCGCTAAGTCGTCGTGTGTTGTTCGTCCCGGTTG
This sequence comes from Chrysopogon serrulatus, assembly GCA_015844335.1. Classification (NCBI taxonomy): domain Eukaryota; kingdom Viridiplantae; phylum Streptophyta; class Magnoliopsida; order Poales; family Poaceae; genus Chrysopogon; species Chrysopogon serrulatus. The sequence continues at coordinate 230,365 of JADLZL010002751.1, read as the reverse complement.
GTCGCTAAGTCGTCGTTAGGTTCGTCCGGTCGTCACTAGGTCGTCGTTAGGTTCGTCCGGTCGTCGCTAGGTTGTCGCTTGGTTCGTCCGGTCGTCGCTAGGTTGTCGCTTGGTTCGTCCGGTCGTCGCTAGGTCATCGCTTGGTTCGTCCGGTCGTCGCTAAGTCGTCGATAGATCGCGTCGCTAAGTCGTTAGGGTTTCAAATAAAATTACAGCTGTTCGTGCTCGCTAAGTCCTTAGGGTTTCGAATAAATTTATGGTGTCAAGTTACCATTAATAAAGTTAATTATATTATAAGTTATACTGATAATCCGGTGTCAAGTAACTAGACATAATTATATTATAAGTCCGGTCGTCGCTGGGTCGTTAAGACGTCGTTAGGGTTTCGAATAAAACAAATTGTTTTGATTCGCTCACGAATATCGTTCGTCGCGTGTACGTGTGCTCTCTTTCTCTCGACAATTCCTGCATGGAGATGCTCTCGGCTCGATGGCCGGCCACAACACACATACATGCATCGTCCTCGGCTCGATGGCCGTCCACAAACACACAAACGCGATCGACTCGAAGGCCGACGCAACACACAACACAAAGATGGCGGCGCCACCGTCAAGCGCGCGAAGGACGACGACGGCGCGGGAGGCTTCACCGGCCGGGCGTGGTGCGGCGCGCGGCTCCTGAGAGACGTCGACAAGGCGGGGGCTCTCCGGGCCGGAGAAGAAGAGGAGGCCGAGCGCCCCCTCGCCTCTGCCGGAGGAGAAGAGGGCGGCGGCGGGCCTCCCCGGCCGGAGAAGAACGCGGGAGGACGAGGACGGCGGGCGCAAGACGGCCGAGGGACGAAGCCGGGCGGCGCACGGTTGAGGGAGGGAGACGGGCGGCGGGCCTCTCGCCGGAGAAGAAGGAGGCGGCGGCGGCTCGGGAGGACGAGGGGACGGCCGGGCGGCGCCTGGAACGACGGCGGCGCTTCTACTACCGTTCCTCCGGACTGGGCCGGGAAGATGGAGGCGGCGGCGGCTCGCCCGAGAAGAAGGCGGGGTGGTGGCGCGCGGCGGGCAGCGCGCCGGAGAAGATGGCCGCGGGCGCTCCTCCGGCCGGCCGGCGCGTGCTCCTCCGCGTTCGGGGACGAGGGGGGGGCGGCGGCGCCTCCGGCCGACGGCGCGCTGCGTCTGCGCCGGAGAAGAAGGAGGCGGCGGCAGCGGCGCCGGGGGCGAGGGCAAGACGACGGCGGGGCGCGGCGGCGGTTAGGGCAACCTCGATCCGGTGGAGTCCGGAGGAGGAAGACGACTATGTGACTATATACCCTGGGAACTTTTAGTCCCGGTGCCAGCCAAAGAATCGACTAAAGGACCTTTAGTCCCGTGCCAACCACCAACCCGACTAAAGGTTGGACTTTTTAGTCCAGGTTGGTGGTTGGCACCGGGACTAAAGGTCACCTTTAGTCCCGGTTGTTTGTGTGGCCCGGGACTAAAGGTGTTTTGGCCCAACAGAGCTGAGTTTACAGTTTCTTATTTATTTATGCTTGCAATAATTACTTTAATTTTGTTAATTGCATAGTAAATAAAATATTAGGTATTAATTTCTTAAAAAAATAACAGTTCCATTTCTTTTTGACTAATTGCTTTTATAATAAATTTTAGAACATAAAATCTTTCATTCCTTTATAATAGCAAACTTAAATATAAAAAAAATAATTAGTATTTTGTTAATGCAAAAATGTATTACTTAATTTAAATATCTTAAAGTAGATGTTTTTGATAGAAAATTTGTTTGTGCATTATTTAAACGTAAATTCTATTTATTTATCATTATTTATCTCCAAAATCGTGATATACGTGATATTGACCATTACATCGGATTATTTTTAAAAGATTTTTTCTTTTCTTATTTATTTATGCTTATAATAATTATATTAATTTTGTTAATTGCATAGTACATAAAATATTAGGTATTAATTTGTTAAAAAATGACAGTTCCATTTCTTTTTGTCTAATTGCTTTTATAATAAATTTGAGAACATAAAATCTTTCCATCCCTTATAATAGCAAACTTAAATATAAAATCTTTGCATCTCACATGTCATGTCAATATTTGAAATGATATAAATTAAAAACAACTAATATAAACATCTTATGTTACAATTGTCACATACACATACTCTAATACACTCTATTTATTAGGCGGGCACAGTAGTGATTTTCTTTTTTGATGTATGTTCTTTGGTCATGATCTTGACGTAACCATGGAGTGTCCTCGGCATTTATCATGATGCTCGGATCTTTGGTCATATTGAAAGGCATGATTCGGTCATCCCTTTCATAATCTTCTGAAATATCTGACTTGTCATCAATTCCCATAATGTTTCTTTTCCCTGAGAGAACTATATGGCGTTTTTGGCTCATTCGTTGATTTGTTGTCATTTTTCCCTCTCTTACGTTTTGTAGACATGTCTTTCACATAGAATACCCGATTGACATCAGCCAGGCAAAGAACGAATGGTTCACCTTTGTATCCAACATTGTTGAGGTCCACTGTTGTCATTCCATAGTCTTTATCAATTGTTACCCCGCTTCCGGTATTCTTGACCCATTGGCACCGGAACAAAGGGACTTTAAAAATTAGGTGCGTAGTCTAGTTCCCAAATCTCGTCTATGCGGCCATAATATGTTTGTCTGTTTCCATTCGGGTCGGTGGCGTCTACACGAACCCCACTTTTTTTGGTTCGTTTTTTTTTTTTTTATCTTGGCCTAGGGTGTAAAATGTATTTCCATTTATCTCGCACCCTTTGAACGTGAGGATGTGCCATGATGGTTGTCTAGCCAACAAATACAGTTGCTCATCAATCTGGTCATTACCCCGACATTCTTTTCGTAACCAATCACCGAAAGTGTCCATGTCTTGACGCATAAGCCAAGGTATCGAATTTCCACGAGGAACGTGAAGTGATCTAGTAACGAATCAAGTGCGACCAAGGAATGAAAAGATAAATATGATAGAAAAGATAAATATTTTTGGTGGGTAGAGAGGGGCTATCTAAGGTGATCTAGATAACTAAGAATCAAACTCACGATACTTGTCTACTTTGGAGCAACAAGTACCTTTCCAACTCTCGAATAAGACTGGGAAGAAAGTAGGCGGGGAAGGCTGCCAAAAGCTCTACGAAACACTAACTCCGACGTGGTGGAATACGAAGACCAACAAAGCCGTCACCTCCTCTGAAGGCTACCACAACTAACCGTAAGAATTAGGCGCAACCTCAGGTAAACTCTAGCCTAGACACCACGTCTACGCTATCGATTACTACTCTAACTACGCGCAATAACTAGAGCACTCAATACGAGCTAAGATCCCGTAAACTAAGTAAAGTAAGAACAAAACTTAATTAAATAGAGAACTTAAGAGTTACCAACTGAAGAACTTGAAGAAGATTCGTCTCCGTAGAGGTACAAAGTTGAGGAAGATCCGTCAAGCCGGCTCCTCATCTACTGTCTCCTCTCCTCTCTCCCTATTTTCTACTTTACAAGAGCTTTGGAGATGAGAGTCTATCCATTCGAGGGACGCCTCTACATCTCCATAATATGGTGCCCTAAACTATGGGGGTCTACCTCTTTATTTATATCCTAGAAAAGCCTTCCACCTCTTCTGAATGGGCGATGTGGGACTATTCTTCTATTGTTTGCTTGTTGGGCCAAACCGACTTCGGCAATGGTGGGAATGTAAACCCTAAGGCGGTAGGAGGCCGTCCGTCGAAGCGGGCCCCGATTGGGCTCGGAGGGCGGCCGGGCGGGGTGGGGCCGGCCGGCCCCACCATGTAGCAGGTGGGCCCCAGCTTCGGTACGTCGCCTTCTGGTGCCTTCTAGAGTCTTCTAGTGTTGGTTTCGGTGAAGAATTGATATCTTTTGACTCTAGACTCCGAATATAGCAAATGATATGTCCGTTTCGATCGTCTCGACGAGCCCGTCGCAGTGGTGTAGTCCAATTCATCATTTGAGATACTTTTATTCTGTGTAAAATTAGATACACCTGCAAAACAATCGAGAACAACACAACTCATGGAACTCGTTAGAATTAAACCCTACACTATACTTTATGATTCTTTTCATGTTAATTCATGCAATAATTGATGGTATAAAATAGGCATTAAGGACCATCAACAAGTTCCCCCAAGCTTAACCTTTGCTAGTCCCTTAGCAAAGCCAAACTCAATGGATCAGGAGTTGCTGCTATATTTTCACTTCCAACAAGTACACGTACCTTCAAACAAAAATTTTCCTTTAAATTTGTAAATCATATTATTGATCATGGGGCTTATTGCTCTTACCTTGGATCTTGAGTAACTGAAAGATAGAACGATCAAATCAAGTACTATGTCTCTAGTTCTTTCACTTCACCTTTAAATCCAGAATTTTCATAATAATTTTTTTTTTTTTTTTTAAAAGCGTAAAAACATATTATTGTCAAATTAAACAAAGGATCCATAGAGAAAGTCAATCATACCATTGAATCGAGAAGTGCATGTGTGTGGAAAATAAAGTTGGATTTTTTTTTTAATTTATCACTCTCTTCTGTTTATTAGAGACACATGGCTATGAGGCTAATTCTACTATCGGGCACGTGCCCATTTTTTTTTTTGATATTTATTTTTTTTGAGGTTCCGGACACTTGTCCCTTTTTATTTCCTCGGGATCTATCTTTTTGAGGTTTCGGACACTTGTCCCTTTTTATTTCCTCGGATACTTTTATTTAGCCATATGTCTCTCAACAAACTCTTGAGAGGATAGCAACAGATAATTATGAGTAATGGAATGTGTAAATGATCTCAATTCAATATTATGATAACTTCACATAGGGTCAACAAAGTTTAATTTAACTCAATGCAATTATTAGTCATATTAATATTGGTAAATCTCTGGATCTTTAGTGTTGTTTAGAACAAGATAACAAAAGTAGCTCGATCTTCACATTATACCCACCGATTACTTAGACCTTGGATCAAGCATTTGCTACCCATGCATTTAATTTCATTATAAGACATTATTATTAATTGAGAGAACTCATGTTTGAAAGTAGGTACTGGAAAGAAATTACAATAGAGCAACTAGTCATCATTTCCAAGATAAAATCTTATTGTTCTTCGCTTTTTATCTGACTCTTAACAAACTAGACCAAAGTATAAAAACTGTATGATCACACCTTAATAAATAACTAAAGTATCTTTATTTGATTTTAATGATCATTCATCTTTTTTATTTATTTTTTAATTAATGACTCACAAAAGACTTGACAGACGTGGACCTTCATGTGCCCACATTTTTTTTGGAATTTTAAGACTATAAGATAGACTCAATAATCGCTTAGGTATACTTACCTGATAACTAGGGGATGCCCTCCCCAAGCTAGATATTTGATTAGTCCTTGTTTATTCTTCTCAAACCGCCAAATCCTCGAGAACTCAAATAGACACAAAACTCGTGGAACAGATTAAGTGCTAGGCATATAAATTTTTACTTTCTAGAGTCTTGGTGATTGAATTCTCTTTTTTTTTTAGATAGGATCATTAAATTGTAGAAATTCAATCAGGTCTATTTCTTCTAAGTTTTCAGTTTCAAGGAATATTTTCAAACGTTGGCCATTTACCTTGAAGATGTTACCCGAGTCATCTTGAATTGTAATGGCTCCATGTGATGAGGTTTCAACTACCTTGAATGGTCCTTCCCATTTGCTTCTAAGTTTTCCATGACCAAAGAGTTTTACCCTTGAATTGAACAAAGAATACCTTGTCCCTGTGTTTGAACTCCTTGTGCTTGATTCTCTTATCATGCCATCTTTTTATTCTTTCTTTGTAAATCTTGGAATTATGATATGCCTTCTCTCCATTCTTCTACCTCGATATTTGCATTTGACGATTCTTGCCAGCAAGATGGATATCCATATTCCATTTCTTGATTGCCCAAGAGGCTTTGAATTCTAATTCAACAGCAAGTGACATGTTTTACCATATACCAATGATAAGGTGTCATGCCTATGGGTGTCTTGTATGCGCCGATAAGCCCACAAAGGCATCGAAAAGCTTGTACTTCCATTTCTTGCCCATTTCATCCACAGTCTTTTGCGTAATATTTTTGATTTGCTTATTTGATGTTTCAGCTTGACCACTTGTCCGAGGGTGGTATGGAGTAGCAATGTTGTGTTTGACTCCATTTTCTCGCTAAGAACCGCCGGAATCTTTTATCAATAAAATGTGGTCCTCCATCACTTATGACCAGCCTAGACATTCCAAAACGTGGAAATATTACTTCATTGAACATCTTCTTGGAGTGCTTGAGTCGGCAAATGACATGGTAATGCTTCTACCCATTTGGACACGTAGTCGATCGCTACCAAGATATATTCTGCATCTCCCGACTTTGGGAGTGGTCCCATGAAATCAATTCCCCCAGACATCAAATAATTCCACCTGAGGTTGTTCGTGAGTGGCATCGCATCCCGAGTGTTGATGTTTCCATGTTTCGCATTCGAGACATCTTCTCGACAAACTCTTTCGTATCTTGATACATCGTTGGCCGAAGAATCCGCTTTGCCAAATCTTGGCATGTGTACGGAATGCTCCATAATGTCCTCCATAGGGTGATGAATGACATCTCTCAATGATCTTCATGCCTTCAATTGTCGGGACACACCTCCGTAGCAATCCATCGGCACGCATCCTCGTAAAGATATGGATCGTCCCCATAAATGGGTACGACTCTCATACTTTGAGCTTCCTCTTGTCTCCTCCCGGTGGAATATAACCTGCAACCATATAGTTGACAATATTTGCGTACCAAGGATCGGAGTCCGTTTCTTCGCGAGGAGCGTGTCATCCCTTAGATAGTCATTAATAGGTAGCTCATATATGTCTTTATATTGAAGTCTAGATAAGTGGTCAGCTACTGAATTTTCTACTCCTTTTTTATCCCTTATCTCTATGTCAAATTCTTGGAGCGTAAGAATCCATCGGATTAACCGAGGCTTAGCATCTTTCTTAGTGAGGAGGTATTTAAGTGCAGCATGGTCTCATTGTATATTATTACTTTCGCTCCCACTAAGTAAGATCTAAACTTGTCTATTGCAAAGACCACCGCCAAAGATCTCTTTTTTCAGTGGTAGCATAATTAAGTTGTGGCCTGCATAAGGTTTTGCTAGCATAGGATATAGCGTAATGTTTCTTGTCTTTGGTTTGTCCTAAAACGGCACCCACCGCAAAAGTCACTAGCATCACACATGATCTCAAAGGGTAGACTCCAAATGTGGTTGAATAATTGAGCCGAGATGAGTGCTCTTTTGAGAATTTCAAAAGCTTCAAGGCATTCAGTGTTAAAAATGAAAGGTACATCTTTGGCTAGGAGGCTAGTTAGGGGTCTAGCGATCCGAGAAAAGTTTTTGATAAAACGCCTATAGAACCCCTCGTGGCCTAGAAAGTCAAGAATGCCTTTCACATTTGTGGGAGGTGGAAGTTGTTCAATAACTTCAATCTTTGCTCTATCTACTTCTATCCCACATTCGGACACCTTGTGTCCTAGTACTATTCCTTTCCCCGAACCATAAAATGACATTTTTCCCAATTTAGGACTAAGTGCTTTTTTTCACACCATTGTAAGACTATGTCTAAATTCTCTAAACATTCATCAAAGGTTTTGCCATAGACAAAGTGAAGTCATCCATGAAAACCTCCATGATTTTCTCGATCATATCGGAGAAAATAGACATCATGCACCATTGAAAAGAAGTCGGAGCATTACACAGCCCAAACGACATTCGCCTATATGCATATGTTCCATATGGGCATGTGAAAGTAGTCTTACTTTGGTCATCCGGGTGGATTGGGATTTGATGATATCCGAATACCCATCAAGAAAACAAAAGAAAGAGTGATTTGCAAGCCGCTCCAACATTTCATCAATGAAGGGTAACGGAAGTGATCTTTCTTTGTAGCCTTATTAAGTTTCCGGTAGTCAATGCACATACGCCACCCGGTGGACGATGACGTTGAGGGATGAGCTCATTCTTCTCATTCCTAACGATCGTCATTCCTCCTTTTTTTTGGCACAACTTGGACAGGGGCTAACCCACTCACTATGAGGTACGGGATAAATAATCCCAAATAAAAAAGCTTAAGGACCTCTTTCTTAACAACTTCTCGCATTGCATTGTTAAGTCTCCTTTGTGGTTCCCTCGATGGTAAAGAATCGGGATCGGGGGAATACGATGAGTGCAGAGAATGGGACTAATTCCCTTGAGGTCTTGGAGTGAGTAGCCTATAGCTGATTTATGTCTTTCTAGAACAAAGGACAAGTTGATACGTTTCATCTTGGGAAAGCTTGTCACTTATGATGATAGGTGTTTCTCGATTATTATTGAGAAAGACATATTTTAAGCCGTAAGGAAGGGGTTTTAGCTCAATAGAGGGTTGCGATGGCTCCTCTATTTCCTCTATCTTTATAGGCTCGCCAACTCTTCCTCTTCTTGAACAAAGTGTTCATCATCAAGAGATGATTGAGCCATGTCTTCTAAGGATGCCATTAAGACTTCCTCAATAGGGTCTGGTTCAGGCTTGGGTTCTACTATTGCATTACTTGAGCGTGCAAGCGAGATGGTGATAGGAGAACTTCCTAGTTTTATATCTAAGAGACCCTGTTTTGATCTTTCTTGAAAGAATGTCCTAAAAGGTACGCCAATCAAGATGGATGTGTCTGAGATATCAAAGATATGAAAATTTAATCGATACTCAGAACATTGTATTCGCAATGGAATAGACCTTATGACCCCATAACTTTCAAGAGTATCTCTAGAAGGAGTTCGTAAAAGCTTATGAGATGGGATCAAGAACTCGTTGGGGAAAAGTTGTTCGGCTAAAGCCTTTGAAATAATATTCATCCCAACAGTTGGACTATAGTAAGCCTCTACAGTGGTTCCCTTAATAATGCAAGTGATAATGTCTGAGGGAGCATTGATTTGGGCTACCTCAGTGGATAACTCCGTTTCTGCCAACCACTCATGACTCATGATGGCCGATAGTCCTTTAATATGTTCTATAAGGAGAGAATCATTATTTGGGCCATCATTATCCTCGTATGACATAGAGTGTGTCGAGGCTTCACTTGAACTGGTAAATTCGAGGCATTGCCAAAGTCTTCAAAAAGATCATCCTCGATTTCAAAAGGGAACGTGGAAGGATGAGATTCATCATCTTCTAAAATGTGTTTTGTTTCCTCAATTGGAGATTCTTTAACAACCAAATCATCTATAGGATTTAAAGGAATTTTAGATTTGATTGTATCTGTCTCCTCTTGTTGGTCGGGGCTTGGCTTGACTTCTTCTTCTTCTTTAGGAAATTCATCAAAGATGCCGGTGTAAGGGGTGTTTTCAAGGATTTTCTCTAGTATGGCTTTCCCCTCACTCACGGTATTGTGCGAAAATGATCCTCCGTAAGATAAGTCAAGATGCGTAGCGCCTTCCTTGTTAAGACCGAGATGGAAGTGGTAAAGAAGCACGTGGTCGCAAGTGAAGGGTTGGACCGGTATTGATAAGATTTAAGAACCTAGCCCAAGCTGCTCCTAATGTCTCCTTCTCCTTTTTGTTTAAAGGTAAGAACTTCTACTCGAAGAACGGCGATCCGAGGAAGAGGGAAGAAAGCAAGACAAAATTTGTCTCGAAGTTCATCCCAATTTCCTTTCACTCCTCCTACAAGATGAGCATACCACTATTTCGCTCTTCCTAAAAGGGAGAACGGAAACAATTTCCATTTAATGGTCTCTTGTGTCATGCCAAAGAATATTCAAGCAAGAACACAATTGCTCAAATTCTCTAAGATGGATGTATGGATTTTCGCCTTCTAATCCGTAGAAGGATTGCTTCCCTAACCATGGCTATGAAAGCAGTGGCGAAGCTCATAGCCATCTGTGAGTATAGGATGTGATGATGGTGGAGGCTCCAACAACTCGCCCTTTGGAGCTGAAAATTGAAAGATAGGCGTGGAATCCATGTGGTAAGGGTAAAGGTGGTAAAAACAAAAATGAAAGATACACGGACGAACTTGGCTCGATCCCAAAACAGCTACCGTTCCCCGGCAACGGCGCCAGAACGCTTGTTGGTATATTTAACGCACACAGAATGATCAAGAGATAAATCCGCAAGCGCACGGATACCGCTGTAGCTTTCACCTAAGAGTATTCCAAGGTATCGAATTTCCACGAGGAACGTGAAGTGATCTAGTAACGAATCAAGTGCGACCAAGGAATGAAAAAGATAAATATGATAGAAAAGATAAATATTTTTGGTGGGTAGAAAGGGGCTATCTAAGGTGATCTAGATAACTAAGAATCAAACTCACGATACTTGTCTACTTTGGAGCAACAAAGTACCTTTCTAACTCTCGAATAAGACTGGGAAGAAAGTAGTCGGGGAAGGCTGCCAAAAGCTCTACGAAACACTAACTCCGACGTGGTGGAATACGAAGACCAACAAAGTCACCACCTCCGAAGGCTACCACAACTAACCGTAAGAATTAGGCGCAACCTCGGGGTAAACTCTAGCCTAGACACCACGCCTACGCTTATCGACACTACTCTAACTACGCCAAGAATAACTAGAGCACTCAATACGAGCTAAGATCCCGTAAACTAAGTAAAGTAAGAACAAAACTTAATTAAATAGAGAACTTAAGAGTTACCAACTCAAGAACTTGAAGAAGATTCGTCTCCGTAGAGGTACAAAGTTGAGGAAGATCCGCAAGCCGGCTCCTCATCTACCGCCTCCTCTCCTCTCTCCCCTATTTTCTACTTTACAAGAGCTTTGGAGATGAGAGTCTATCCATTCGAGGGACGCCTCTACATCTCCATAATATGGTGCCCTAAACTATGGGGGTCTACCTCTTTATTTATATCCTAGAAAAGCCTTCCACCTCTTCCGAACAAAGGCGATGTGGGACTATTCTTCTATTGTTTGCTTGTTGGGCCAAACCGACTTCGGCAATGGTGGGAATGTAAACCCTAAGGCGGTAGGAGGCCGTCCGTCGAAGTGGGCCCCGATTGGGCTCTGGAGGGCACCGGGCGGCCCCGGGGTGGGGCCGGCCGGCCCCACCATGTAGCAGGTGGGCCCCAGCTTCGGTACGTCGCCTTCTGGTGCCTTCTAGAGTCTTCTAGTGTTGGTTTCGGTGAAGAATTGATATCTTTTGACTCTAGACTCCGAATATAGCAAATGATATGTCCGTTTCGATCGTCTCGACGAGCCCGTCGCAGTGGTGTAGTCCAATTTATCATTTGAGATACTTTTATTCTGTGTAAAATTAGATACACCTGCAAAACAATCGAGAACAACACAACTCATGGAACTCGTTAGAATTAAACCCTACACTATACTTTATGATTCTTTTCATGTTAATTCATGCAATAATTGATGGTATAAAATAGGCATTAAGGACCATCAACAAAGTTCAGGAATGAATTCAACACAGAACTCAATGACCTCCTCTGTCCCATAGCCCTCTGCGATGCTTCCTTCTTCGGCCGAGCACGCCGGGTGAACATATTTCTTCAGGACTCCCATAAACCTCTCGAAGGGAAACATATTATGCAGGAACACAGGACCAAGAATATTGATCTCCTTGACCAGATGAACTAGGAGGTGTGTCATGATATCAAAGAAGGATGGAGGGAATACTAACTCAAAGCTGATAAGACATTGAACCACATCATTCTCAGAGAGCAAAGAAGTTCCAGTGGATTGATTGCCTTCTGAGAAATTGCATTGAAGAATGCACATTGCTTAACGGTGGCCAGACGTACATGTGGAGGTAGAATTCCTCTTAATGCAACTGAAAGCAATTGCGTCATAAGCACATGGCAGTCATGTGACTTTAAGTGTAGAAATTTCTTCTCGGGCACATTTATTATACCTTTTATATTAGAGGAGAATCCAGATGGAACCTTGATGCTGCTTAAGCATTCAAACATGATTTCTTTCTCTTCATTGCTAAGAGTGTAGCTAGCAGGTCTTAAATACTTGGCATCCATCATCTGCCTTCTCTCGGATGCGGGTTGTCTCGCTCTTCCATACGCCGCAAGTCTTGTCGTGCTTCAAGTGAATCCTTAGGCTTCTCATACACACCCATGAATCCTAGAAGGTTCACACAAAGATTCTTTTGTCGGTGCATGACGTCGATCGCATTACGGACCTCTAGGACTTGCCAATACGGTAGCTCCCAAAATATTGACTTCTTCTTCCACATGGGTGCATGACCCGCGTGATCTTTTGAACCGGTTGGCTGCCCCTGCCTTTACTAAAAATTACTTTCACATCTTTAACCATCTCAAATACATCTTCTCCAGTTCTGTTTGAGGCTTGGGTCGGTGGTCTACCTTACCTTTAAAATACTTGCCTTTCTTTCTAACTGGATGATTCACAGAAAGAAATCGACGATACCCAAGGTACACGACCTTTCTGTATTTTTTTCAAATATATACTATCAAGATCATCAAAACAAAGGTGTGCATACATTATATCCCTTGTTTGACTGCCCTGAAAGATTACTTAGAGCAGGCCAATCATTGATTGTCACAAACAACAGTGCTCGTAGGTCGAAGTGTTCCTGTTTGTACTCATCCCACATACGAACACCTGTTTCGCTCCATAAAAGTAGAAGTTCTTCAATCAATGGCCTTAGATACACATCAATGTCATTGCCCGGTTGCTTCGGCCCTTGGATGAGCACCGGCATCATAATAAACTTTCGCTTCATGCATAACCATGGAGGAAAGTTGTAGATACGTAGTGTAACAGGCCAAGTGCTATGACCACTGCTCTGCTCACCAAAAGGATTCATACCGTCCGTATTTAGAGAGCGAACCTCAAGTTTCTTGCGTCTTTTTACAAACTCTGAAACTCCCTATCTATTGCTCTCCACCGAGACCATCAGGGGGGTGTCTCAACATGTTGTCTACCTTACGGTCTTCTTTGTGCCACCGCAACAACTTTGTATGGTCCTTGTTTCTGAAAAGACATTTCAGACGAGGTATTATAGGAGCATACCACATAACCTTTGCAGAGATTTTCTTCCTAGGACGTTCTTCCCCCTCAACATCGCCAGGATCATCTCGCCTGATCTTATACCGTGATGCTTTACATACGGGGCATTCCTCTAAATTCTCGTAGTCCTTGCCACGGTATAGGATGCAAATCGTTAGGACATGCATGTATCTTTTGAATTTCTAATCCCAATGGACAGACGACGACTGTTTTGCTTCGTGCGTAGTGGTGGGCAACTCATTAGGGTTCGGAAGCATCTTTTTTGGATCTTCAATAATCTGTCCAAATGCCTTATCGGATACACCATTCTTCTCAGGCCTTCTATTTCAACAACTCCAAAGTGTTGTACCCAATTTTTTTTGCCCATCTTGGACGGATGGGTATAATAATTTCTTGTGATCTTCTAGCATGCGGTCAAACTTTGCCTTCTCTTTTTCACTTTCACATTCTTTACTCAGCATCACGAATGGCATCACCAAGAGCATCACCTTCACCAGAGCACCTCCCTCTTCTTCAGCTTCTCCCATTGTTTGTATCATCGAAGCCACCGAATTGAGCAATAAAGTCGTCGCTCCAGCTTGTTCTTGTTCTTCTTCACATTCTTCCATAATTATCCCGGTGTCTCCATGCTTGGTCCAACAAATATAGTTTGGCATGAAACCCGACTTCAACAAATGTGAGTGAATATTTCTAGAGCTAGAATATTCCTTCAAATTCTCGACACAAGGCACATGGGCAACGTATGAATCCATCCCGCTTGTTTTCCTCGGCCACTCTTAAGAAATAATGCACACCATCAATGAATTCTTTAGAGCGGCGATCGGCATTGTATATCCAACCATGTGTCATTGTCTGCATTGCAACATAAAATATAATAAGTTTCTAATTTTTACTACAAAAATAAAAGTAACAAATAACCTAAAATTCTCTATTTCTAATTTTTCTCAACAAGCAAAATTAAAAAAAAACACCAAAGTTCTCTATTTCTCTAAATAATCAAGAAATTTGGTAGGCATACTAGTTATAATTAACTAATTAACCCGGTCACAAATTGCAAATTAATGTATGATAAGTTTCTAATTTTTTATAAAGAAATGAAAGTAATAAATAACCTAAAATTCTCTATTTCTTCATTTTCTAAACAAGCAAAATTAAAAAGCACCAAAGTTATCTATTTCTCTAAGTAATCAAGAAATTTGGTAGGCATACTAGTTATAATTAACTAATTAACCCGGTCACAAATTGCAAATTAAAGTATTATAACCTAAAATTCTCTATTTCTATTTTTTTCTAAACAAAAAAGAACTAAAAAACACCAAAGTTATTTATTTTTCTAACTAATCATGAAATGTGGCATGCATACTAGTTTAAATTAACTAATAAACCCGATCACAAATTCTAAAAATAAAGTATTCAAGTAACTAACTAACACATAACCTAAAATTCTCCATTCTTATTTTTCCTAAACAAATTTTATATTCATACTTAGTTATAATTAAATAATCCTTCAAATGTATTATTTATACTTAGTTATAATTAACTAATTAACCAGATTACAAATTATAAACTAAAGTATTATCAAATGTTATTTTTTAAAAAACTAATTATAATGACAAACCATAAATTTAGTATTTTTCTAACTAAACCAAAACATATGGTAGACATAATAGTAATAAATGGTGTATACTAATTTTTAGGGTCATAATTGTAGTTATCTACATTAAAATATTTAAACGATGAAGTGATTGGAGTTTAAAATAGTGTAGAAATCAAAAAATAAAAAACCACATGTATAACACTACAAAATGAGATAACATGTAGCTAAAACTTGAGAAGATGAAGTTAGTAACCTCTAAACAAGTAAATGACGGCGTAGAAGTGATGAAATGAATCAATAGACTGAGATGTGAGCACAAATCAATCAAGAACACATGAAGA
The DNA here is from genome assembly GCA_015844335.1 of Chrysopogon serrulatus. Lineage (NCBI taxonomy): Eukaryota > Viridiplantae > Streptophyta > Magnoliopsida > Poales > Poaceae > Chrysopogon > Chrysopogon serrulatus. The sequence continues at coordinate 215,365 of JADLZL010002751.1, read as the reverse complement.
ACATGAAGAACAAAGAAGAAAGTGAGCTCGGGCAGCTCGGCCAGGGGAGGAAGAAGGATTCAAATATGGGGGGAGGATTTAATCTCGGTCCCCTAACACCAACCGGGACTAAAGTCCCATCTTTAGTCCCTACCGGTGTCACAGCATCGACAAAACCTTTAGTCCCGGCCGGTGTCACTGCATCGACTAAAGATGGACCTTTAGTCCCGGTTGGTAACACCAACCGACTAAAAGTCCCCCCAGCCCAACGGCTCTGGTGTCAGGCATCTGCAGGGGGGACTTTTAGTCCCGGTTGGTGTTACTGTTGACGGCCACTATTGTATTAATTCAACCGTCAACTAGCCAGGAAAAGGATGTAAATGAGATCACCAAAGTAGACATAGGGTTTACACCGACCGAATTCCACGAGTTTTGGTGTTTCACTATTTGTGCAAAGCGTAAACCGGAAAAGGCGCAAACATACAAGCTTATTGGAACAAGGAAACGGAAAACGGACTCCACGGCTACACAGAAGGTTCCGTAAGAGACGAGAAGGCACCACACCGAGCCGGGGGCCCGGAGGCCACCAGGTGGGACCGGCCGGTCCCACCCTGCACCGGCCGGTCTGGCCCCCCCCGGCCGGGTCCCGGTTCGCCCGGTTCGCTCCACCGCCTTTGAGGATCAATCCTAGCCACCCGTCAATGTCGGTTTGATCCGATGGCTCACGATCATCGCCTGGGCTATAAAAAAAAGAGGCACCCCCCTCTTGGGGAGAGCCCCCATTCATTCATTCTCATTCGTAAGTCCGATCATCACCGAAACCCTAATCGAGCTCCTTAGCTAGGGCCTAGATAGCTAGATTAGAACTAGAGGGAGGCAAGCGCAGTTTGGATTCCTGAGCCATCAAGAGCTAGGATTTGGTATAATTCTTACCTCCTCTCACCTTTGTTCTCTTTCATTATATAGTTATATGATTGCTACAATTGAATTGATGAATTCTTATTTACTTATATTCATAGTTATTATGTTCTTTGTCTATTATGGTTATATGCTGAGTATAGCTAGATTAACATTATGTTTATCCATAGGTTCGTATAGCACTCATCTAATTGATCATTGGGTGAGTGATAAACAAAGTGTAAGCGTGGTGCTTATATGCTGTTTATCTGCGAATGCACCCTATAGGCTGGGTTTGGTAGATCGCGGGTGTGACATTCCTGTTGAGTCCTATGTAATCCGAACCCCGTTTATAGGCACAAGGGGGGCTTGTATACGACGGAAGGGCGAGCTATGTTCTCAAACCTCCTTAGTATGTCCACTATGAATAAATGTAATGCTAACCTTAGCCATGATTACTAGGTGTATTGCACTAACCATAATGTACATTGACATATAGCTAGGAATAAACCAGGAATATCTCTTGATGTTCTACTAGCAACCCTAATGATATAGCTAGGAGTCTCTATCTATTTATGCTGATGATTATATACTTATCTTATCATTTATCTTGTGACTTACCCCTGCATTGAGTACCGAGGACATGGTTATGCCTATTCATTACACCCTAGGTCAATACACTACCTTTACACAGCCATGTAGACCTTCCTTTAGGAAAATATAAATGACAACCCGTAATACTCCGGGTAAAATGCTACAATGGTATTTGATCTGTGCGCTTGCGGATACATTTCTATATTCTAGATGGTGGCATGATTTAATACCACACCTCTTGGTGTTATGCTGGGGATGACAACTTGGCATTCTAGTGGCGGTCTTATGTTCTAGCATTTTTGGCGCCGTTATTAGAGATAACATTAAGAGGTGTCAACAAGCATTTTTTTGGCCGTTGTTCTGAAAGGCAATTGACAATTAAAAAGGATAGCGATAGACCTAACAAACTAATGAGATAGAGGAAACCATAGACCCCTACTCAATGCAAAGCTTACCCTTGTGTTTTCTATCTTTGTGAAATCTTATGCAGGGTAATGAATGAGTGGTTTTGATCTGCCAGATAATTACGTTGAAAATCCAGAGAAACTCTTTCGAAGGAAGAAATTCCAGCAAGTGAGGAACATCTTTGAATCTCCATCAAGGACACCCACTGCTGAGGTTCGTTCTTTGGAGGAGCAAGCTCTTACAAGAGAAGAAGAAGAAAAGCAACAAGAGGGCAACTTAGCACCAGTTTTTGAAGAAATGGTCGATAAGTCATCTGCTACGAAGTTCTTCGCTCCCGAACACCAACAACATCCGCACCGGACCTAACGTCGAAGTTGGGGAGAATGGATTCGAGCTCAAGCCTGCTCTTATCACTATGGTGCAAGCCAATTTATTCTGTGGGAAAGCACATGAAGATGCAAGTGCTCATCTCCAACACTTCCTGGAGATTTGTAGCACTTTCAAGCTGAAGGATGTACCAAAGGATACCGTTCTGCTCCGTCTGTTCCCATTCTCACTGTTGGGGAAGGCAAAGCAATGGTTCTATGCCAACAAAGACAACCATATAACTTGGGACAAGTGCTCCACAGTGTTTTTTAGCAAGATTCTTTCCTATGGGCAAGACGAAAGTGCCCTAAGGGGAAGATCTCGAAGTTTCCAAAGAACAACATGATGAGTCGGTCCCCGAGGCATGGGAACGATTTCAAGATTATATATCGAAATGTCCTCATCACGGGATGGAGAATTGGCTCCTCGATGCAAACTTTCTATCATGGGCTTACCAACAAAGACCCGCAACAATGTTGATGCTTTGCCGAGGTGCATTTATGTCACTGACCATACCACAAGCTACTGCTCTTATGGAGAAGATGGCCTCCAACCAAGATTGGAATGATGAGCGCCAAACCACCCGCAAGAGGAGTGGAGGAATGCACCAGCTCAAGGAGGTAGACATGCTGTCTGCCAAGATAGATCTACTCATGAAGAAGCTGGAAGACAAGACAAGCCCGAGGCAAGATGTCATGCGCATTAATGATGTAGGCATGACATGTGAAGTATGTGGCAATATGGGACACTCAGGCAACAGCTGTCCTGAGACCCGCGAGGACGTGAACTTCATCAACAACAACAACAACTATCGTCCTCAAAATTAAGGATGGAACCAGCAAAGGCCCAACTACCAAGGTAACTTCCAAGGTAACTTTCAAGGCAATAATTATAATAACTATGCTCAACTGCCTCTGAGAGAAGTAATCTCCAACCAAAATAAAATTATAGAGACTTTATCTAGGAAGGTAGCATCCAATGATAAAATGCTAGAAAACATAAACATTAAAATGGATAGCTTTACCTCTGCTGTTAAGAACCAAATTTTAGCTTCAATAAAATGATAGAGCAACAATTAGCTTCACCGGGCGGCCGCTGCTCCACCGACCAACGAAGGTAAGATTCCAGGGCAACCTCTAGAGCCTCGAGACCGCGAATCTTGTTGATGTGTATGCAAAAGTTACTACGTTGAAACATCATCGATGGAAGGATGACTCCATGCCACCCAAGAGGGGAGATCCGGGGAGACCTGTGATCCCCATCCCTATTGGGCAAAGATGACTTCTCGGGACGTCGTCTGCGATCTAGGCGCCCGGTGTCAACATCATGCCTAAGGTAATTTTCGACCACATCTTTCCATGGGCACCTTTGTTGTACACGATATGTGTTTGCAAATTGCGCACTGCACGATCAAGTACCCCAATGGAATCTTAGATGACGTGTGCATTCGAATCGGGAGATCATATGTCCCCTCGTGGACTTTGTAGTCTTGGATACCGGCAAAGATCCCAAGAGTCCAATCATTCTTGGCCGACCATTCCCGAGTACCGCAAAGGCTGTCATCTACACGGATAGTGCCAAGATTTGTTTCACCATCAAGGGCAATAAAGAGAAGTTCAGTTTTAAGAACAAGACCCTTGAAGCTCCCATAGATCCAAGAGGAGCTTACTTTCCAAATAAGTCAACAAATGAAGGAACCAAGAGAAATTCAAATGAGAAGAGAAAGAACAAGAACAAGACAAGTGAGAAAGCAAGTCCAAGTAGTCAAGGCTGTTGAGTACAAGCATGACCACCTCTTAGCTTCACCCATTCTTAACTAAGAAGGAGGATCCAGCACGCCAAATTAACCGATTGCACTATTGGGCGCTGCTCGCTCTATAATGCCTTCTCGCGACACCGGATCACCAAACATAATGTCCAAAAAGGTATATGATTTATTATTCGATACACCCTTGTACCCTACCTATATGCAAAAAGCAAATGGGCGGACAACACGACAAGATTTCTCGGAGGGAGTAGCAAGAGACATCATGGTCAAGATCCAGACCACTACGTCCCCGACCGATTTCATGATACTCGACATGGGAAAAGAAGACGAGACGCCAATCATACTTGGAAGGCCGTTCCTCAAAGACCACCAACGCAATCATCTACAATGGATCAAAGCCAAGTCCATTTTCAATTCCCGTGAGAAAAGGTACGCTGTTATTTTAAAGATTATAACTCTCCCCCGATTAGCAGCTTTTACCCAGTCCCAAGAGGAGACGTCGGCGCCGGAGGAATCGCTCTCAAAAGAGCAATATTGAGGAGGAGAAAATCAAGAAAGAATCTATAGCACCGAAACAATCTACAAAGGTATGAAAAGAAAAGGTAACCTCCTCAACCGAGTCATCATTACCGGGAGGTCCAACGTCGTGGTCCCCATCCTCGATCCGATGAAACACCCCGTGAGTGAAGACGATGAGAAGTCTTGTCCGAAGACTTTAAACTCCGAACCCTTGCCATAAGGTAACCATGGTAGTTATCCATTTACTTTCTTACACTTTTTTAATTCGTGGTTAATTTTTATCATCTTTATAGAAAATCATAAAAACATTTGAAAAACCTCAAAGCCCCATGTGACATGCCTACAAATAAGAAGTCAAGGAGTGCTCACCGTGGTGGCATAAAAATAAAATAAAAATTAGAATACATATTTTGATTTTATTTGGTTAAAAAAAAAATCCAAAAATAATCATTGAGCATCCTGCCACTTTGAATGCACTTGTAATAACTTTTGAAACCCTTCACAACATCTAATCCTCGAACGGCTAACTACTAATTGTTTATCCTAATCCGCTCCACGAGTTTTGGTGTTTTGTGAGATGTTTGTCGCAGGATGTCTCTAAGAGCTAGTCTGTCTAAGAATCATCATCATCACTTGAAGCACACCTTCTTGCGCATAGCTAACCACTGTGTGAGGGAAGCAACTTTCTGTTGGATGAGATGAAGGTTCTTGGCTACACCAGCTCTTACAAGCATGAGCTCCATCGAGAAGACTGCTCTGCTTCAATGCTCAACCACGACAACAACCAGCTTGGGGGAAGGCAACCCCTAGGTACCCAGGTAAGTGTACCTACGCGATTATCGAGTCACTCATAAAAAAAATGAAAAATACCAAAAAATATGTGAGCACATGAAGGTTCACCATAGTATCTAAGAAAATCTAAAAATACCAAAAATATATGGGCACATGAAGGTCCATGCTTTTTAAGAGTCTTTTGAGTTTTATAGTTTGAGTCTTTGAAAAAAAAAAAAAAATATCAAATAAAAATGTTTGTCCGTCTAGAGTCAATAAAAAAAAAAAAAGGAAGCTCTTGAATGATTGAATTGAAATGATGATAAGTCGCTTCCTGTTACAACACCTCCGAAATGCCTAGAGTTTAGACAAAAAGTTTCCCAAAGTTTTAGCTCCAATTGTTTTGACATGAGAATTTGTTCTCGAGCCCGAAACTTGTGGGTTGCATATGCTTGAACTAAGTCTAGGTACCTGATTGATAAGATTGAGAAAGTCCGAGCTGCTATCTATCTTGTTCTAAGTGATGCTAGAGTTCGAGATTTATCTCTTGCAAAAAAAAAAAAACATGATGAGTTTCTATATGACAAAGCTTACATTCCCACCAGAGCCAAACATGATGAGATAGGCTAGTTAAACTTCCACATATATGTTTGCTTGTCTTGCATTGAGTTTTGTCAATCTTTGTGACCCCGGTGAGAGATTTGTCATGCTCTTGAATCAAGATCCACCTCCATATGCACTACTCTACCCTGGAGTAGGCGTAACAACATGCCATTCCACCTACATCCATTCTAAAAATGTTTTTCTCCTATGCTGGGAGGGAACACCAAAAATATTCCATTAGGTTAGCCACCCAATAATGCTCCATGTTCCCCGTGTTATCTCTCTAAATCCATCAATGCCACAAAAAGAGTGCTATGAGCTATGCAAAAAGATATTTGAAAAAGGGAGAAGAAAGAAAGATGGACATGTGTCCCAATGCAAAACAATGGGTACGTAGATGCCCCACTCCCTGAAAAAAAAAGAAGAGATAGCTCATAACCTTTGGCCAATCTTCAATGTATCAATAGAGAGAGAAGCATTCAAGGAGCTGAGTAGAATTAGGTTGTACCATATATTCACCATATCCATCCACCTATACATCTTGATTCGATTGCATGACTTGTTTCTCCATGGATCCATTGTTTGACTTAGCAACATATGCATTGCAAGTTTGCTCTTTCATCTTTATCCTTACCTATGAGCTCCACAAAAGCTTTAGCTATAGGATGAAAAGAAAGGCAACCATCATCACAGCCTTGGTGAGAATCCACAAATACCACATATCGTGAGAGACTTGAGAGTGTCATACATAGAAGCTCTGAGTTTTATTTTAAAAATCTCTAAAAACTCCAGAATGATAGCTGATCGAAGAATTTGAGACATAGTGTTTAGATGAGATCTTTTCTGTCTATCAAGTGCTCAAGACCCAAGGAAGAGCTAATAAGCCCCGCAGTCCAAGGTAAAATGGGTAAGTTTAAAGTCAACTCGTTATTGCATAACTTGGAGGAGAATTTCATCGATTGCAGTATACTTAGAGAGAGTTGCTCCGAGAAGGCTACAAAGGCTTAAACATACATATATTTTCAATAACTTTTCTAGGTTTTCTTTGCTAAGGGACTAACAAAGGTTAAGCTTGGGGGAGTTGTTGACGGCCACTATTGTATTAATTCAACCGTCAACTAGCCAGAAAAGGATGCAAATGAGATCACCAAAGTAGACATAGGGTTTACACCGACCGAATTCCACGAGTTTTGGTGTTTCACTATTTGTGCAAAGCGTAAACCGAAAAAGGCGCAAACATACAAGCTTATCGGAACAAGGAAACGGAAAACGGACTCCACGCGGCTACACAGGAAGGTTCCGTAAGAGACGAGAAGGCACCACACCGAGCCGGGGCCCGGAGGCCACCAGGTGGGACCGGCCGGTCCCACCCTGCATCGGCCGGCCTCGGCCCCCCCCCCGGCCGGGTCCCTTCGCCTTGTTCGCTCCACCGCCTTTGAGGATCAATCCTAGCCACCCGTCAATGTCGGTTTGATCCGATGGCTCACGATCATCGCCTGGGGCTATAAAAAAGAAGGGCACCCCCTCTTGGGGAGAGCCCCCCATTTATTCATTCTCATTCGAAAGTCCGATCATCGCCCGAAACCCTAATCGAGCTCCTTAGCTAGGGCCTAGATAGCTAGATTAGAACTAGAGGGAGGCAAGCGCAGGCTTGGATTCCTGAGCCATCAAGAGCTAGGATTTGGTATAATTCTTACCTCCTCTCGCCTTTGTTCTCTTTCATTGTATAGTTATATGATTGCTACAATTGAATTGATGAATTCTTATTTACTTATATTCATAGTTATTATGTTCTTTGTATATTATGGTTATATGCTTAGTATAGCTAGATTAACATTATGTTTATCCATAGGTTCGTATAGCACTCATCTAATTGATCATTGGGTGAGTGATAAACAAAGTGTAAGCGTGGTGCTTATATGTTTGTTTATCTGCGAATGCACCATATAGGCCGGGTTTGGTAGATCGCGGGTGTGACATTCCCCGTTGAGTCCTATGTAATCCGAACCCCGTTTATAGGCACAATAGGGGCTTGTATACGACGGAAGGGCGAGCTATGTTCTCAAACCTCCTTAGTATGTCCACTATGAATAAATGTAATGCTAATCTTAGCCATGATTACTAGGTGTATTGCACTAACCATAATGTACATTGACATATAGCTAGGAATAAACCAGAATATCTCTTGATGTTCTACTAGCAACCCTAATGATATAGCTAGAGTCTCTATCTGCTTATGCCGATGATTATATACTTATCTTATCATTTATCTTGTGACTTACCCCTGCATTGAGTAGTGAGGACATGGTTATGCCTATTCATTACACCCTAGGTCAATACACTACCTTTACACAGCCATGTAGACCTTCCTTTGGGAAAATATAAATGACAACCCGTAATACTCCGGGTAAAATGCTACAATGGTATTTGATCCAGGCGCTATGGATACATTTCTATATTCTAGATGGTGGCATGATTTAATACCACACCTCTTGGTGTTATGCTGGGGATGACAACTTGGCATTCTAGTGGTGGTGCGCTGTTCTAGTATTTTTGGCGCCGTTATTAGAGATAACATTAAGAGGTGTCAACAGTTACCAACCGGGACTAAAGGTCTTTTTAGTCCCGGACGCCAATTTTTCGGGTGCTATTACTCAATTTGCCCAAGTGACCAAAGGACTGTTCTGTAGTAGTGGTTGTGCTTTACTCTATGTAGGTCTCTGAATCTCTATGTAGGCGTGAGAGGCTTTAGGATCCAGACCACAACTTTGAATTGTCTAGTAGGAAGCCGTGCCACAAGTATAAGGAACTTGTTAGGTATGTAGTGTGTAGACAGTCGGACACCCCGCTCGACTCAGATTCATTAGTGCTGCCAAAAGAGAGCTGAGAGGACTCACAATGCTTGCACATCCCAGCTCCCAGAGGTTGGGCTTGCCCACGCCGGCCTCGCTCGCACAGTACTCACGGGTGGGGCTCATGCCGCCCTGGGAGAGGATGACCCATGCTGTGGAACACCCAATTTGACACCGGAATGCAATATGAAGTTCTGAACATGGGAGCTGGTGAGTGGGAGAAGGCAAGCTACTCAATGACATCATAGTTGCATTCATTTACCCCCTCCTAATGATGAAACCCTAGCAGCCATGCTCTTGACGGCTCCCGGGCGACGGCATCTCCACAACGCTCTTCTATCACAACATGTGTCCACATCCCGGCAGGCCGCCAGTATCTATCGTTTATCTGCCATGTCTCGGCGGTCGGCGCTAGCGCTCCTTGCTTGAGTCCGGCCTGGTGGCGGCGCGCTGGTCTCACTTCCACCGAGGGCGATGGGGCACCGCGTGTAGGCCAGGAGGATGGATGGCACTGCTCAGTGCTCGCCGGAATCCCCGAACAGGCGTACAGACCTCCAGCTGCATCCATGCGGTGCGACGCGGGGCACCAAAGAATAATTGCTGCTCCGCCTGCCTTCATGGGTGATGTAAATGCCCAGTGTATAGTGAATGGCGATACACGTCTAACACTGAGATTTTCAGCTTCCCCTTGTCTTCTACTATCGGTGTTCGTACTGTACTAGGAACATTTTACTTCTGTTTGCTACGTACTATGTTACATTAATTAACATTATTAGTCAAGTTTTTGTAAACTAATTAATTTTACTCAATTTATACAAGAGAATACTAATATCTGTGACATATAATTGGTATAACTAGAATCACAATGAAATGTATTTTAGAGGTGTATTAATTTATTGTTATAGATGTTCATACCCTTTCATATAAAATCACATTTTCATAAAAAAGCTAACTCTGTTTCATAGTTTACACTTACAATTATATCAAACTAGTTCACTTGCCTCTGCATTCTGACACTGCATCCAATCTGTTCGCTTGGACTAATCAGCAACTAATCAGCAATATTTTTCTCTCACAAAAATACAACCATTCCAGCTGTCAAGCGAATAGGTTGTCCTTGTTGGCACAGTGTAGCGTGGGAGATCAAATAATGGCGAAATGAAACCGAAAGTTTTATTGTACCTTTCAACACGAGTCATGGCAATGAGAATGCTAACTCAAATTACCTTTTTTTTTTTTTTTTTTCCACCCGTGCAAGATGCCAATAAAAATTAGTCTTTTCCACTAGCAGTTGTTTGAGAACCGCCGGTATAAATACGATTTGCACTGGGGCGGTTCCCACCTGTACAAATCCCTGTCTAGAATTACATTTTTTTCTTTTAAAAATAGCAAAAAAAGGCGGTCTCTATCGAAGTCGTGTGTCGCGCATTTTTTTCGCGTAAAATCACGCACTACGCGGTTACTTTGGGATTCAAACCTGTGACCTCGGCCTTCTCTACTACTACTGCACCACACATTCACATATGTCCATATTCCTTTTTCTTTCCCCACATATTATCCAAAACCTAGTATAGAGTGTTTGAGGTTCTAAATGAGTTCAAATAAAAAAGCTTATCAACTACAAAGTTTCATAATTTTTCAAGATCTCTAACTTTTATTTTGGGAGTTTCACCATCCGAGGTTGTTTGCGAAATTTGTCAATTACAAAGTTTCATAACTTTTTAAGATCTACAACTTTTATTTTGGAAGTTTCTCCATCCGAAAAAGTTTGAAAAACTCAAAAAATCAATTTCAAACTATTTCTACCGACAGATTTCTTAACAAACCGCATGTAGAAACCAGATTTCTACTGGCAGTTCCTTAAGCAATCCGCCACTAGAAATACATGATTTCTACTAACAGTTTTGTTAAGGAACCGCCAGTAAAAATAGAACCGATTTCTACTGGCTGTTGTCAAGAGAAACTGCCAGTAGAAATAAAATACTCGTATCAAGAGAAATGATCTCTGTACTAGTGTTAATGGCACAATCGTCCTTTATCTCATGGCTCAGCTTGTATATATGAATTAACAACAAACCAAAAAATATAGTATTGCTCTTTTTTTGATTGAATTAGTTGTGAGTAGTACTGTTTTAGCACATTTCATAGTTAACTTCTATATATAACATATACTTCTCCATTTGGCACTTAAAAGGCTAAAAGCGACCACTGCACGAGCTACGAGTTGGATGTACCATTTCCCAAGAATTGTGAAGTGATTAACAGCTAGCTAGGCATGAGAGGCGCCAGGAATCCTGTTTTTCTTGGCTGTATCATGGATGTGGTTGTCCACTGTACCTGTCCCAAATAGCTGGCTCGCCAGGACACCCATCAGTAGCGGAGCGTGACACAAAACCAAGGGAGGCCAATTTATACAGGTGATTATGTTCAGGTACGTTGGTGAAGCGGCAAACCGATCGATCCTCCATAGCCGCGGCATGCTTGCGCCTAGCACCAACGTCCCCAGTGTTCGCCTTTAATTTGCCTGCTTGCATTGGTTCAATACATCTATGTTAAGATGTTGTGCACTTCCTTAGCGTCTTGCGCCATTATCAGCAAGGCTAGGTCTTATGTGCACGGCTTAGTTGAGTTATATATAGCCCATTCTTTGTGATCCTCAAGTTTTCAAGGCCTAGAAATATATATACAAGTTGTCCTGTTCTTCTTCATCAACACATGCTATTACTTCTGTTCTTTTTTTCATTGTTTGCAGCAGCGCTGATGAGGAAGCAAAGGGGATATATAACCAGTGACCATACATGCATGTAGATGAAGGGGGGCCGGCACCCAGGTTGGCCGCCACTATGGTCCGCAAGTGATGCCCACGGATAGGAGTTGAGTGAGAGAGAGGGAGGAGCGGCAGAAGCTCGCGATAGAGGGAGTGGAGTACGCTGGCCTGCAGAGCATAGCTAGGGGGAAGACGCGGTGGCTATGGGCGAAACAGAGGACGGTAGATGTGTGAAGTAGGACAGAAACCTAAGAACCTGTGCGGTTCTAGTAGCAGTAAATAACTGCAAACAAAGGCATGAGAATATTATTTGTGAAATTTATGTTCAACGAAATATACCAAACGGACTTACAATGGCATACTAATAATTGAAAGTAATATTTACTTGCATATTGAAAGTAATATTTACTTGCATATATGTACACATGGTCAATTTGAATAATAGCCTAGTTGTTCTCTCTTCCTTCCGAATTATAAGTCATTATGACTTCTTTGTGGAGATACTTTTTACTGTACACCTAGATATACATTAATATTTTTTTAGGAAAACAGGAAGGTGCAAGCCCCTATATGCTTTTATTGTATTAATGAAAAAGTAGTTGCAACAGAGCTTCATGATACAAAGAAGGTTACTAAGAAAATTAAAATAATTACACATAAGCTTCTAGCCAGTGATTAATGTGGGGTTCATGAGCACTCTTTGCTCTTAGAATAACTTGAGCAAAATCCACTCTGAAGTGACATCAAGCTTGGGCAATTGTTGGCTCAACATTTCTGAAGATCGCATCGTTTCTTACTGAACAAATGGCCTAACACATGGTTATGTCTATATACATAGTTAAATAAGCCAAATACAATTTGGAATGGAAGAAGTAGATAACTATGTTAAGCACATGAGTTTCAATTTTCAACTAAAACTTGGTTATGCATTCGCCATGATGGCTCTATTTTCTAGAATTCTAATTCTAATGATCTGAGCATGTACCCACATAACAGTCTCTGACTCATAACATGGAGCAGAAGAATGTGGATTACAACAACTGTCATGACCTAAAGAAACAAGCGGTAGTACAACAGTGACACTAATAAAACAGGTGGCATCATAGGTGTAGGATTAGAGACATGTCTATATATCCACCATGATCTTAGTATTTATTCATAGACACATAGGAGCCATACATGTCTGATGAATGAATTATCAAAGACTTTGTCTATTCAGTACCATCTTTGAAACCCATCTTTGCTAGGTAACACATCAGAGACAAGTAACATTTTATATTAGAGATGCTTAAAATTTAGTCCAGGTTTCTCATTTGTTGTATGCTTCAGAGAGAGCTATTTTATTAGTGCTATGTGAAGTTTTTTCACATCTCTCATTTCTGATCACGTTAGGGATGCATTGTTTGACACCATGTCAATAGTGTACATCTATCACATTAAGTTAATACGAGTCTATAAACTATCGCGTGCCCTGTGGTTTGCTACTGACTAGCTAGCTAGCAAGGTCGATCGATCACCTGATCGTTCAGCAACACATGGTGTGCCATGGCAAGTTGGCCATCATTCTCTCTATCATATCTATTGTGTGCAATGTGCTCCCCTCGCATATGCCACGCAACAAGCACATCACTGGCTTGTCTCACACCTAGAAGATCAAGCAGCAAAGGATATTCTAAGTATCTACAACTGCAGTGCTGTGGGTCTTGTTTCACACCAAGAAAAGAAGGCTTTAACGAATACAAAAACTTAGAATCGAAGGAGCAACAAGTGGAGGTGCTTTTGGTGAAGACTACAAGGTATGGAATCCAAATCAAGTTTTTTCTGTGTCACATTGAATTTGAGCAAGTGCTATGGCCCTTAGGTCAAATATAACCGATGAATTGTTTCTTACAAATGTTCTTAGACAATTTTGATTCAAGGAATATTCTTTGGCACGCAAATTTTGCCAAAGAAACAATCAGGCTATACCTACTGTTGAGTTCATTGCTTCGTATTATATCCAATAATCTAGCACGCTTCAACTCGCAGGCCATTGAGAAGCGAAGACTGAACTGGCCGCATCAGGAGCTCAAACCATGCAAATGCAAAGGTTCATATCCCAGATGTCCCAAATTTGATTCAGTCCATGTACCCATTCAAACAAATGATATTAAATAGGTATGAATGCAGAGATTAAGAGACCTTCCATCAAACTAATAGAAACAAACTTGGTACGTATACTCCAAAAATATTTTCTTAACTTAAAAGTATATATATATGAAAAGACAAGGACACTAGACACATCATGCCCTCAGATTTCACAGATACAACATCATTGATGGCACATGAGATGTTTAGTTTTCATCATTTGGACAACATCTCTTTGATATACAGATACTCATCGGTGAGAAACATGGAAGAGAGTACAGATAATTCAATTATTTCTACTAAGGACAATGGAAAATGGCTACCAAATTCTACAATAATTAGAAATTAATATGGAGTTGTGCTTGTTGGCAACTTTCTAACATACAGTTTCAAATATACCAAACTAGCTAATTCAGCTGCAACACTGCTATGTTATGTTCTGCTGCGTATTTGAGATTGCATCCATGTTTGCTCAGTATAACATCGGTGATCAAATAAACAATGTCAAAAAAAAATCAAAGTTCTAGCTTTCAACATGCCATGATCATGAGTGCAAAAAAGTTCGAACTCGGCTTATCTTCGCAAGCATTTTAGTGGTATATATAATCTCCCTTCATCTGGTTGATTCTGTGTCTCTCTATTATGAATTAATAAAAGTAGTACAAGATCTTGGTGGTCATTTAATAGTTCTTTAAATTCATACATGTATAGTAGTGTTGTGCAAACCATAATGCACTCCTATATACACTACTGCTTCTGTAGGCTTTTGGCACCCAGAAAGCACATATTCTGACCATGTCAGTTAGATGTTCCATTTCCTAAGGATTAGCATGTGATAAATAGATAGGAATGAGAATCATCAGGAATTCTACTTTTCGAGTCTCTATATTTGGCATCACAGGAATTCTTCTTCCCTCCTTCTGTGATATCAGCTCCTCTGCTACCACCACTTGTACATCCTTTGGTTTAACGTGTCAATATGCTTCTCCCTGTGCTGGCAAAACTCCCCAAACCACCATGGAAGAAATTCATCAAAACAAGGAGGAGAACTCCAAAGGACTCGTCCACATCACTGTCTAGTGAGCCGTCACTGGGGGATACATCGTCTATCAGCAACAACAACACTGTCCGCCATCGATCGTAGGCAACTGCAACATAATAGGGTTTGCCGATGTGGTTGTGGAGTCTTCTATGGTAGACCATCTTTGGTATTATTGGAGATGGTGTTCTCCGCGCCCAACACTCAACCTATGCCTACTACTTTTTGCATAGTCCCTCAAGACTTTGTATATACGTGCAAAATGATAAAGTTTTCAATAACATATTTTTCAATGAACATGTTTAGTGTGATCATTGAACAATATCAAGACTTAAAAACAATAAACTAGAACTAATATCTCATTACCTTAAAAAGATACAAACTCCATCAGCGTCCAATGCAAAATTTCTGTTGGGATCAAACAATTTGAATAGACTTTCAAACTGTTTGATCCCAGCTGTCCTGAATCTGATTCAGTCCATGTACCCTTTCAAACAAATGATATTAAATAGGCATGAGTGCAAGAGACTAATAATAGAACCTTCCATCAAACAAACAGAAGAAACTTTCTACATACAGTGCAAATATATTTCTTTAACATAAGAAACTTAAAAAGAATACATAGAAAAAGAAAAGGACACTAGACTCGTCATGCCCTCAGATTTCACAAATACAATATCATTGATGGCACATGAGATGTTTAGTTTTCATCATTGGACAATATATATATATATATATATATATATATATATATATATATATATATATATATATATATATATATATATATATATATATATATATATATATATATATATATATATATATACTCATCAATGAGAAACATGGAAGAGAGTAATTTAATTCTACTATAGAATAATGAAAAATGGCTACAAAATTCTACAATAACTAGTTGAATTCCCCACACGTTGCTCAGGAAATTTGAGATTACAATTTAGATGATAATTTGAAATTATAGTTTAGGTAACATATTTGGAGATTAACAGAGAAAATATGTGAATGAGGTATTGAGATACATATATAGTATTCCGAATGAATAATGATATATAAAGTCAATAATTTAATTTGTGAATGCTTGTTGACCAAATTGATCCTAAAAAAGCATATGTATAATCTGTGAGCTTCAAAATACAGGTGGCTATAGCAAAGAGCAAAAATGATAACTCTATCTTATAAAAGTTCTTATATAGCATTAAAATTAGGTGAATACCCCACACGTTATCATAGGAATTGCTAATGATTTTGGAATAAAATTACTTATATAAAGAGAAAAAAAGAATTCAGTGAAGATTAAAGGATGACATGGCACGCTGATGTGAATAACTAAATGCATGATATGTCTTGATCATAATTGCAAATGCTAGTTGATCATAAATGAATGTAATAGTGAGCTGATGAGATGGATAACTTGCATGTTGAGATAAATAGCTAATGGGGTTTGGTTTTATAAGAGTTTAAGATTTCATCACAAAGGTAATACTAAAACACAACATAGTACTGGCTGGCTATCAAATCTCTATGGTAATGTATGGGGTATTCACCTAGTTTTAATGCTATAAATCTAGGTGAATAGTACTAGGCAAGTGCTGTGGCTTCTTCCAATGCAAGGGTGGCGGGGGTCCCCTTCTACTCTTCCTAAGCAACCCTATTGATGGATTGGAGGACGACACGGAAGTGGATAAGGCTGGCACCAAGGCAGGGCGTCTAGACGCGGGCACGGGGCAGTCGGCACGGATGCAGATGCGGAGCAGCCAAGGGGAGCGACTGGTGCGGCAGAGGCGAAGATGGCCAATGCAGAGGTGGAGGTAGACCCGGTCGGTGATGACACGGAGCCAGAGAAGAGCTGTGCAGAGGTGGAGTAGCGAGCGTGGAGAGGGCCACAACAGTAGTGATCTCTCCTCTCTTGCCGTCGGCATCGATGATCACGATGGAGGAGGTAAGAAAGGAAATAGGCAATCTATTTAACACCAAGGTAGTCTGTTGACTCAATTTCTTTCAGATGTGTTTGCAGTGATGTGGCCAAGGAATCGACATGGAAATAAATTCCTATGCCTGTTTGTTTGGTGCGTGCGTGATAACTTACTTGATGTGTTATTCAAGTTGAAGGGTCTGGAAGAAACGATGGCAGTGCACTCGAGGCAGATGTGGGCTCTCGTGGTGACGTTGCCTCATGAAATCATAGAAACATATTGTAGTGGAGTTTTGTTTTATAAGAGTTTAAGATTAGAATTGAGCAGTGATCGTCTTCAGTAAGCTTCTTGATAGGGCCCAAATGAACATGCCCATCGTTGGTTTAGGGGTTATATCAGATCTAAGTAATTTTTTCTAGACTGACTAACTGCCAGAGGAGTGATTTATTACAAGCTTTGACACAACTACTATATAAAACTAATTCATAGCCAGGAATGAGAAAACCATATCATTTGACCTTAAAGAAACCCAAAGAATCAGCTAGTTATGGATTTGGCGAATAGCAAACAATATATGTTATTAATGCATAAGGAACAAAGAACAGAAGATAATCGGTAGTAGAGCACGTGTCTGACCTGCTGACGTAACTTGTGTGCCAAACGATTTCGCTTGGAGTATGAATCATGTCAGGCTGTGTATTCATGAATGCAGGCAGCAAATCGATAGTGGAGCACGATAGGGTGGGTGACCTGGACTTGCAGCCTGAAGTAATCGCAGGGAGTGGAGGCAGGATGCATGCAGGCAGCAGGTGGAATGGGCGCGTGGTGGATCGACAATGGGGTGGAGCAGGTTGTGCAGATGTCGGCAGTTGGTGGATGGATGCTCTTGGTGCCCCCATCTGGTTTGCATTGTATCACCAATCCACCATGGGAACTGAGATGTATATTTACTAAACTATCCTTATTAGATGCAACTAATTAGTGCGTCTTAAGATCAATGGCTGAGAAAATTTTGGTACAGAATTTCATAAAAAAAAAATGGTTCAGAGGAACCACTTGTTCGTTCCTTCCAAGGATGTAGCTTCTTTGCATTATCATAAGATCTATTAATCTCATAATTTCTAAACCCTTCTGATAAACGTGATAGCTTCTTTTAACACTACCTAATATATAGTAGGTAGATGGATAAAATTACAAATGATGAATCGTTGTTTCTCCCGTGAAAACAAGGAACAATGCTATGGGTTATGACTTGTTAGCGGTCAACTAGTATTGTACTACCAAACATTTGACCATTTTTCATATTGTCTATTGACGGGGGCGATGCTTAGATGAGGCCGCCTGTGTATCTTGAATGTCCATCAGGGGGTCCACTAAATTATGTAGGAGCCTGCACTCCATGAATCAAAAGGTACTAGAGAGGAGATCCTCTAACTTCTATTAGAAGCTTTTCATCTCGCTTTGTATTTGTTTTATTCATGGACAATGCCAATCGACCGGCAATATAAATTCAGTCATGATGTAGAACTGCATTGCCTAGTGGAAAAGATGTGACCAGCTAGCAACTAGTCATTCCGGCTTACATTGAATGGGCTCTTGGTTGGGGAAAATCAAGGGGTGAATTCCTAGGTATAAGACTCACACTGAGTTCAGTTGGATAGACTGGTATATGAATTACCGCGCATATCATAGAGAGATGCATGCACCCTAGATGTCCATCTTGCTGTGGCCCGAAGGGAGTTTGTGCCGATCCTGCATTTTGGGCAACCCACGTGCAATGAGGACAAGATTTTACACAACTGACACACAAACCTCCTCACAACATGTTGCATACCATTGATATTCATCTTTCTACAACCACTGTTGTGAGGGTTCCCCTTGTATAGGATCAACATGGTACTAATTCAGTATCCCAAGTTAACATAGAAGGATTTTGATTCGTATAAACACACGTGCTTTCTGGAAAATCTGGAAGTAACAAGCATTGCACAACGACACAAGTGTTGCTTTTTTTATTAGCCTAATTTTGGTTTCTTCTATATTTTTTCTTTATTTTTGCTGCAACCGTCTCTGAATCAGTTACCCTGATATGCCCTATAATACCAAAGGAAGGCATATGAGCCGGTGGAATGATGCTCGTGGGTTTTGGTTTTCTACATTGTTTTATTGGTGTCCAAAATCTATGGTAACATTAATTGTATTTGATGTGTTTCCTTTGTTTTATCAGTATAGATTCATTTCATTTGGCTAATCTCGTAATTTCTAGATCTTCTCACCTAACATGGTTATTTTTGTAACACACTTAAGATAATAGATTGATAGCGAAAATTACAAACCAAGGAATTGTTTCTTCCTTAAAATTAAAAGAAAGGACAATGCTATTGAACTATCTAAACAATTCGATCATCCCTCATCAATAATATTTATTGATAGCCGAAGCCTTCGATGAGGCAGCCTCACATGAGTGTCCATGAACCATGCATGTAGTCCATTAAATTAGCTGGGACTCCATAAATCAAGGGGAGCTAGGAGGAGAACTTCTGCCTTTTATTAGATGCCTTGTACATCACGTTGCATGGCTTAATTCATGGGCGATGTCAATCGATCGTCAATACAAATTCATCGAGGAATCAGAACTAGATTGCCAATGGGCTACTAGTCCTTCCAGCTTTTATTTGGCATGTGTGTTTATGTATGAGAGGATTTGAGATTGGGGCTCTTAGTTCCAGTGAGGTCAAGTTTGAATCCCTGGATGCAAGACACTCATTGAGTCTAGCCGGATAGGTTGGTATATGAATTACAATGCATATAACAGAACATGATACAAACAAATGTGTGCAGCCCTGGATCTAAAGGAGCACCAGCCAATTTAATTGTGCTGAATGAGTGTCTGATAAGCATGACATGGATATGATGTTAGACATCTAAGACAGACCTCCTCGCAGTGTATGCTGCATATCATTCTTCATTTTCATGCAGTCTACCGCTATATAAATGTCTTATACAGGAACAACATGCTACTCTGCAGTGTCCCTGTATCAAATCACAAAAGGATTTGGGTTGGTACTGTACTGTTGTGCAGTGCCCTTTTGTATCTTTATTTTTCCATTCTAGTAATTTGCTTAGTAAATCTCTTTGCGCGAATGCAACTGTAAAACCCATTACCAAAACCTGCAAACCCAAGATCAAAGTTTCTCGAGTAAATAAAATTGTAAAAAGAAATAGACAATGCTATAGGTTTCTGGTGACATGCATTGTGAGCAGTCTTTTGACGGCAGGGCTATAGCAACTGCTCACTGTATATTGACGGCAGGGCTGGTGCTTGGATGGAGGCAGGACCGGGGCAGTGTCGACTGTCGAGTACTCTTAATCAAGAGCTATCATGTGAATCTCCATTACTCATCAATAGTTGCGCCTTTTATTACATGCCTTGCATGTTTTGACTTGTGGATTGACTTGTGGATAATGCCAATCGGCATTCGGTAATATAAATTCAGTCACCAGGACGATACAGAATTACATTGCTCGATAGCAAATATTTGAGTAGCTAGTAGGACACCCAACTACAGGCATTTGCCACGTGTGTAGGTATGAGATGCTTCGGGAACTAGACTACATAGAACAGGAAACACAGTAGAGTAAACAATCCCAAGATAATGACGTTGAATGGCTTTTGATGTGGATATGCAAACTCTACAACTGCAGAGGTGCCGGATAGTGTTCTGTATTGGTCCTAACTCCTAACTAGGATGGTGGCACACCGGTGAGCTTTGTTGGGCGGAGATGGCTGGCAGAGGTGGCTGGATTTGATTTAGTCTATCGTTGTGGTGTCCGCCTCCCTCAGGAGTGTGTTACACAAATCAACCACATGGGCTCACATGGATTTGGGTCACGGCCCAAACTACTATAGCTTCCTCATGGGCTCACATACAGACGACCTTGAAATATTTTGTAGTGCTACACAAAAAATAAGTTGATGGTACTTGTAATTTTTTTGGATTACAAAGAGTCAAACCTAAGACCTGGAGAGGTGGGGGATTGTCTTGCCACTTGTCTCCGCCACTGTGTGTGTGCATGTACAATCCCTATTACGGCTTTTACTGCTTCTATAATTGGTCAATCATGAAGTAATTTACATTTGGAAAAAACAATAATTTTGTATATTATGGCAGGCTAGTCGCCTTGGACTTATAAAACTAATAAGCTGGAACAACCAAATTTTTGTGAGAGAAAAATGCTGCTGGCTGGTCAGTTGAAACGGATAATAAGTTGAAGTGAACAGGTAATTTACTGTACATTGAGTCTGCATGCCAATTTGTACAATAGTCAGATTTTTAGATAACTAAGTTGAACATATGAAATATATCAGTTTTTCAAACCAAAATCAGCTGTGCATCAACCATAATGGTCCCATTTCTCAAACTCTATTACAAATTATTCGAATATATTTGTACGCACACAGGAGTTGTATGCTTATGGATGCACACGTGTCGTGAATCACCTATGCACAACAATATCCCATGGCTATGTCTCCTAAAGGTCACCCGGGATCTGCACCCGAAGCTGCAGAATCGGCGACACGACATGGGTGGCACAATCATGCTTGCCATGAAAGGAGGGCGGTGTGGTGGCAGCATGGCCGTGCATGCCATGAACGGTTGGCAGAGGCACTAGCATGGTGCTGCCCGGTGCGCGACGTGCGAGCCAGAGCCGGTGGCATGGCGTGGCTTGGTGTGTGACAGACGGTGGCCGATATCCAAGGCGAGGCAAGTGTTTGTGTTCTGTTATGTAGAGAACTTCGGTTAGCCCAGTTTAAAACAAAAATCCAAAGTAGAAAACCGAAACCGAATCTATCATTTTGTAGTTTTGTAATAAACTAAACAGTTCTTGACTGGTGAAAACCGAATGGTTCTTAAACCAAATAAACCAAACTGAATTTCGATTTAAACCGAATGCCTAGCCTGAATGGGCAGGCTCGGGCTAGATTTCGTGGCCTGTTGCTTGGCTCGGGTCACTTGGCGTATGATCAAGTCTACCAGTCATGCATGCAAAGCAAGCAGTGATGTCATGAGCCATCTTGATGGGCCCACTTAGTCCTACTGCCTAGTGCCCTCCAATTGATGATGGACAAATGGAGGATTGACACGGGCCTCCTTCTATTGCATTTGATTAGGTTGTATTTGTTGTGCACACTTGTAAAAGTTTCCATATGATACTTCTCATATCACCCATGTAATATTAGTCTGCAAACTGCAATTGACTATTTGTATTTATAGCACACATGAAGCGAAACAATGTGTGGTGCATATTTGTTTTTAAAAGATTTACATGTCTGCAAAAAATTGCAACTTTAATATCTCTTTGGTAAAAGAAATAGACAATGCTATAGGTTGTGAACTCTAAGCAGTCAAAGCTCTTTTGAAAGTTTGATCTTCAGTAATGTCTCCTAACACCCAGAGCATGTAGGAGGCAATAATGTGTACTCATATGATCAGGAGCTATGCATCTTGAATTTGTTAACTCATCATATACATACATAGTTCTTTTTATTAAATGCACTATGCATCTTTACTACTCCTCTTGCTTTCATGGATAATATTGGCAATCGGCAATATAAATTGAGCACCACACGAAGCAGAGCCGCACTAACCGCGATGGTGGTGAATATGTGGCCATCCCATCAAATAGGAATCCTGCCATGCATTTGCCCTATGTGTAAGTAGGTATGTGAGGCTACAGGAAGTAGGCTACACGTACCAGAGTCTAACAATGCGCCAATCTCTTTGCATCAAGACATGCAATAAGTTGCACTGGCTGTACTACTGTAGGAACAAGCAAGTCATCATGAGACAAGATGAAATCAGGACCCTTGGTAGTCTATAGTACAGTAGCAAGTTTCAGATCAGCACTTGACTTGATGTCACAACACTGTGGAGAGAACGAGTGCATCACTTCATGATCGGAGTAATTGTCTACAATAGGGGCCAACGGGGCCAACGCTCCATGCAGCGGTTATCTTGCCTTTTCACTGCGTCGCTTTGCATGATTGCATCCGCTTGGATTGGATACGATCTGTAACAGGTGTTTGATTTGAGAAATCAAATCATTTCGAGGTGGCACATCATGAGTCCGTTAGCTTGTACCAATTATTAGCTTGTGACTTGTAATATCATGTGGTGATTTGATTCTATGAACCAAACAAAAAAGTAAGGAGGGGAAGATGATGGACTAACTTGTTCCTCAACCAAACACCTTGTTAAGTGTAGCTTGTGCATACTTGTAAAATTTACCACACGTGTAATGATAATCTGCAAACTTCAGTTATTGCCTATTTGTATTTCTAGGACACATCAACCGAAACAATAATGTATGGTGTATATATATTTTTTTTCCAAAATTTACATGTCTGCAAAATATTTTTTTTGCCTATCAAATTTGGCATGAGAAGTTATTTCTAAGATATTTCTCTGGTAAAAGAAATTGACAACACAATAGGTTTTGAACTATACTGTGAGCAATCAAAGCTCTTTTGAAATGATTGATCATCAATAATGTCTCCTGACACCCTTCGAGGAGAAAAAATTTGGAGTACTCATATAATTAGGAACTAAATATCTTGAATTTGTCAATTCCTCATGTACATATTCTTCTTTTTATTTGATGTGTGTGCATCTTTACTACACCTCTTGCTTCGTGGACAATGGCAATCAACAATATAAATTTAGCACCACACAAAGCATAACTACATTACCCGATGGTGGAGAAGATGTAGCCATCCCAGCAAATAGGAATCCTAGCTTGTATTTGCCCTAGATGCACCATACCCTTTACTACACCTTGATTCATGCACAGTGGCAACTGGCAATATAAAATCCAGTAGCACGCGAAGAAGCAGAACTGCATTGCCCGATATGCATGGTGGCAAGATGTACATGGCCGGCCATCCCATCTAATAGGAGTTTGCATTCGCCCTATGTGTAGTATAGCAGAAGGTATGGGAGGCTTAAGGAAATGTGGGCTACAGGAGCTCTGACTTCCACACTTGTATGTATAAGCATGGCCGCATAGGACGTTCAGCTGCATGCTAGACTGCATCCAGTTGTTTGCCTGTCTGCTCTAAGTGTGAAATGGGTGATCAAAATAGCTAGCTAGGCATGACAGGCATTGGGAGTGCTATTTTTACTGGCTGTGTACCTTGTTCCTGGTTTTGAATTTGTTCGAAACATCACTGAATATGTGTAGTAACATGCATGATAGATGACTAGATGAGGTTTTGAATTTGTTTGAAACATTACTGAATTTGTTCGAAACATCACTGAATAACATGCATGATGGATGTATAGATGGACGCCGCCAGGCATGCACAGATGAGCTTGTGCTACTAGGATATGTGTAGTAACATGCATGATGGATGACTAGATGAGGATGATGTGCAGTCCGTGAAACATCCATACGTGCACATGCGCATGTAGATCACCAGTTATTTTGAACAGTCTTTAGCGCTTCAGCCATTAGTATATTCGAGCTATAATGAGATTTGCATTTTGAAGTTTTTGCGTATTATATTGCAGACACGGGCTTAAAGTGCCATAATAATTATTCAAAGTAAGAATGTTCACTATCCACATGGGAAATTATTTGTATAGCAAGTTCAATATACAAATTACAATATTACTTTTGACCAAAAATTGGTTGTGTATCCACCACATGATGCCGGTTAAGTATAAGGCTGCTTTAATGATCGATAGGAGAATTCCATCACTTAGCTAGGTCAAGTTGTTGACACTCGTTAGCGTCAACTTTTACTAGGGCTTTTTACCTGAAGGAAAACAAGAAAACACACTAGTCTAGGGTTTTACCTGACAATTTCCACG
Organism: Chrysopogon serrulatus; assembly: GCA_015844335.1. Lineage (NCBI taxonomy): Eukaryota > Viridiplantae > Streptophyta > Magnoliopsida > Poales > Poaceae > Chrysopogon > Chrysopogon serrulatus. The sequence continues at coordinate 190,873 of JADLZL010002751.1, read as the reverse complement.
AGTTTTGCATATTCTGTATTTTCCAAGGTGATTTTCAGAAAAGCTAAAAAAGAGGGATTCTAGTGCATATTTAGCACGAAAACTTATCCGCCATGAAAATATCACGATTGGCCTCAGGAACCATCTAGAAGACACCTGAAGCAACCGGGGCCCGAGGGGCTGCCGCCAGTGGGGCCGGGGCCCCACCATGGTGCCGGTCGGCGCCCCAACTCTAGGGTTTTGGCCCTCCTTCTGGAAGCTTCCTCCACCGCCTACGAGGAGTCATCTTGGCCCTTGGTTACGTCGGTTTGATCCTGCGGTGCACGTCGATCCCACCGGGCTATAAATAAAGGGGTAGACCCCCTCCCTAAAGCATCAAGTCATTTGGAGATCCAGCCATCAAGAGCCTTCTCTAGTTCATCAGAGCCTCTCTAGTTCATAGCTTTAGCCTAGTTAGATTAGAAGTAGAAGAGTTCTAGTTCTTCACGGGATCCGAGCCCAAGGCGCATGCAAGCGCGGTTCGGTATAGTTCTAGTACTTTGCTCTTATTGTATTCATTATGATTCATAACATTGTTCTTAATCTCTTATATATTCTTAATTGCAATAGTCATTGTCTACTTTGATTATATGTCTAGGATAGTTGGTTTGATCTTATTGAATTCATATAATTGCTCGTATAGCGTTTACCCAAGCGGCCGCTGGGTAGATGATAGACAATATATAGATGTGGTGTCTAGATATCTTGTTTATCTGCGAGTGCACCCTGACGTGCCGGGACGTGTGGTAGTCCGCGCAGGTGACAGCTGCGTTGGTTCCTCTGTAGTCCACCCTCCGTACGTAGGACTAGCATGGGCACGGTCGTGAAGGAGGTGACCTTTGTGTCTTAATACCCTCATTAGTTGATGCCTCTTTACATGTGATAATGATATAGGGTTAACTTAACAATGATTGCTAGATGTAGTTACACTAATTAGAGTTATTCATTGACTTAGTTATTGAATTACCTTAGTATTTATTCCTGAGTTTATCCATTGGCTAGCTATTGTTATGACTAGAAGAGCTCTGATGTTTATCTATTTATGATGACTGATCATTATTATTATTTATCATATATATCTTTTATCACGTGACTTATCCCTGTTATGAGTAGGATTCTAGTTATGGTTTGCCTTTCACATTAATAGTATAAGTTATAGTTTATAAGTCCTACATATAGTCCTTTCCAAAGGGTATAAATATAAATCGACAACCCGGTAGACTTCCCTAGGTAAAATGCTACAACGGTATAATTATCTGTCCTCTTGTAGAACCGATCTTAGCTTATATTCTTATCTTTATATTCATATCTCTTATTTCTACCTAGTCATATTGAGTACATGTAAATCTATAGTTATTTCTTAAGCAATATGATTAAGGATGATAACTTAATTCATGCTTAGGAATGATAGTGATAAATAGGTGGCTAGTTGCTAATGACAAGTTAATTATATACCAGCCATTTCGACGTTGTTGCTAGGGGTAGGATTTATCTCTGCTTTTTAGTAGTGACGTTAGAAATGCCAACAAGCATTTTTGACGCCGTTGCGGGGAAGGTAGCTAGGCAATTAAGAACATTGATAGACTTATAATTAAGCATGTGATCGAAATAGCCATTAACCCCTGCTCAAGCAGGATTACCTTTGTTTGTCTACTTTAATATCTTATGCAGGGTAATGAACGACCGGTTTACGACCTTCCGGCATGCCCCCACAAAATAAGAAGAAATATAACAAATCCAATGTTGGAGAAAGAGGTCGACGTCATAGGACTTCAATTCATATCTCAAGTGACGGAAACAAAGATGTTGCATCACTCACAAATTTCAGCATGTGAGTCATGGTAAGTATGATCGAATAAAGGTGAGAAAGTCTTGCTCATGGACTTTAAATTTGATGAGTAGTTATCTTTTGCATTCCACTACATGTTTACTTTTTACAATCCAAACATCCATCTCATTTAGTTTAAAGTTTTTCATCCATAACATGTTAAGTTCCATTCATATATCCATCCCAACTTGCATTCTTATAAATAATTAAAAGAAAAAAAAAACTCACCATAATCATGCTTTTTCATCTCTACTTGAATAAACTTCTATAGTACTTTCATGCTACTTGTATTTGCTATAGTATGCTTAGGTTTAGAAGTATCTTCATACACCTTTGAAATTGAGCATTGACTATTTTCCTAAGTTAAAATAGACATGGTGTCTAGTTTATTTTTTGAATCATAAGGTAATTTGATCATACTTCTAAAAGGTTTTTAAATTAAGCAAGGTGCTTAGGTTAAAATCCTTTTCTGAATAAATTGGACATGAGTCTATGTTGATTCTTGAGCTGATAGTACACTTTAGTAGATACTATTTATCTTGCCAGACTAACCCCTATAGGAGAATACTTAAATTCAATCTGGGTAAGTCAAGAAAAGAATTCACATATGAGATGAATCAAGGGAGGTAATGACTCTGCACAAAGAACTATCTATGTTTATTCATTTATCTTTGTTACAAGTCATCTTTGTCTTGAACCATGCTAGATTGCAACAACAACATAAAACACGATAGACATAATTTATGCTAAATAATCTTAAACCATATATCATCTTGATTAGCATACAAGAAAATAATAATAATAATAATAATAATAATAATAATAATAATAATAATAATAAAAAAAAGAATGGACAACAAACCCTGTATTTCAATCTCGCTATTCCCTCGGGTATGTGTCCATTAATATTTTGTAGGAAAGAACAACGTTAATCTATTGGAGAAGAAGTTTTCAATTTCATTGAATGGTGAAAAGGCGAAGAAGATAAAAGGAAGGCCTTGCCCAATAAGCCATAAGCTCTCACCAACAGATGAACCCGAACCCTCCTCTTCCAAGTAAGTTCGTCACCACTTACTTAGAAGGATGAAGACATAAGGTATGTTTGTCCAAGCCTCATGCAACATGTAACTACAATTAACACCTCATACCATGTTGATAATTTGTCTTGGTTATTTCTACCCTATACCATGCTCAAACATAACTTGCTAAAAATATATATATAAAATAAAATGCTCATGTGGTTCACCGTACATATTCTTGGTTCTATGTGAATAGATACCTTTAGTCTTGTAAACTTTCTTATTCTATTATAAGTATGCTTTAGTATATTACTTAAACATTATGAAAATCAAGCATACTTATATAAGAATTTAGTTGTATTTATAGACTAACCCCTCCTATATAAAAAAATATTTAAATCATATTAGGAGACTATTCATAAAATTAATTCAAGGTTAAGGGTATGCTTCAGAATAATATCCTTGCTTTAACCTTGATGGAAAAATTTTGAAATAGTGGTGAATCATTGAAAGCATGAACTACAAATTAATCTTTAACTCTTAGGCAAACACTATCCGTATTTTAATAAATAGTATATTCCTTCGGGTTTATGTTGTTTACTAACCCCTTGCAGAGAAGACATAATGTGAAAAGCAGGAGGTCTGAGGAATGAGAAAGGAGTACAACATACGAGACAAGATGCTAATGAATAACTCATGATCAAGAAAGAAACAAAGAGACCATTGAACTTCATTTACCCTTCATCATGCTCTAATAATGGAGGTAATATTTTAAGATAAGTGGTCATTAATTTTTTCTTGATCTTGGTATGCAATAAATGAAAATACAACCATGTTAGAATTACAACTTAAATTGATCAACCTGATTAGCTCAACATGATTTATTCTCTGAGTTTATTCATAGCACCATTCTCTAAATTTCAGTCTTAACCAAGTAAGCTATAAATACTTCGTCTATTATTCTTGATACATTATAAAGATGAACAGTCTTTCTTGTGGTTAAGTGCCTTTACTTTTATCTCATAAGTTTAAATATCATATTTATACTTCTAGTCCTCTCACCCGTGAATAATATCAATCTTATTGTGCCCAAGGTAAGACAATGAATAAATTTCTGGTTCTCCGTTGGTGTTTTTCCACCAGCGAAACCCATGCACTTGATCTCTACCTTATCTTTATGGGCAGAACACACTTCAATTAAAGTGTGGGGAGACAATCCCTCAAATTCTACAAGTGAAAATTCTCAACTATAATAATGATGCACATAAGATTGACTTCGAGATGCCTAGAAAAGAAAGAAGAAGGTGGCACCGCCATTGGGAGCCACTAGTGGAGGCACCACCTCAATCCTCACCCTCAAGAGCAACTCGAAGTACTCAGTGAACCACGGCAAGGAGAAGTCTAGTTCGAAGGACTAAAAATATTGAACCCTCGCCGTGAGGTAACATCGGTAGTTATCCATATTTACTTTCTTGCATCGTATGATTTATTCTCTCTTTAGCATGATTACTTTTCTATATTAGCAATGCATATAAATAACAAAAAAAAATAATAAATAGTCTTCCATTAGGCTATATTCATGCGTCTTAAAAATATTAAGCCCCATATGAAACCCTTGTAGTGTAAATGTTGTAGGAGTTCTCACTGTGGTGGCCTATAGAATAAATATATCATGCATTTATACTTTCTACATGTAAACCTATAAAATCTAAAAAAATATTAATTGAGCATCCTGTTGCAATATTGCTATCATAAAAATATTTTTAAATCTCCACAACACCCAATCCTCTAAAAAAATGGCTAATCATTAATGTTTTATCCTAACACCGTTCCACGAGTTTTGGTGTTTTGTGAGAGCTTTCTGCAGGATGACTCCAAGAGCTAGCTTACCTAGGAATATTCATCTTTATCACTTGAAGTACACCTTTCTGACATGCAGCTGACCCCCTGTGTAAAGAAAGTAACTTCTTGGGTGATGAGAATGAAGTATTCCTAGCAACACTTGCTCTTATAAGCATGAGCTCCTCTAAGAGGACCACTCAGTTTCAACAATCAACCATAACAAACATCTAGTTTGGGGGAGAGCATCCCCTAGTTATCAGCACGGTTAGAAGCATGGGAGAAAGAGAATAAAGCTGAAGAGCTGGAGCCAGAAAAGAGAGAAGTAAAAGAGACAAAACAAGATGGAAGGAGGCACGTGCGGCATCACCACGAAACGGGGAGTTAACTGAGGTTATCTCAGACGATGAACCCACTGAGTAAGTGTTCTCCTCTCTCTAAGTCATGTCGGTAGACTTTTAAATTCCATACCCTAGCCATAAGGTTAGAATGGTAGTTATCTCATTAAATGCATTTGTAATTTATTTAGTAGCATAATCTTATTTACACACTAAAAGATATAAAAACAATAAAAAGTATTTACAGTATCACTCATGGCATCACAAAGCCCCATGTGGATACCCTATGGTATTTTCCAAAGGAACATCCGCTGTGGTGGCATAAAATAAAAATGATAAAATATAGCATTTATATTTAAATTCATGCATCATAAATAGAAAATTCAAAAATAAGAGAAAAGTGAAATCCTGTTTAAATTAGACAATATTAAAGCTAGCTCATAAAGGTGATCAATTACTCTTTGGCTGACCGCTAATCCAATAATAAATTCGAGCCTCGAGTTTTGGTTTCTCTTTGTGGAGAGTATTTATGCATAAATAATATAATAGCAAGGAAAGAGTCTATCAGTGGCACCCACCAGGTCCGCTACTGATTAGCTCACTCTAAAGGACATCTACACCAAGTATTGCAACCATCCAGCTTGGGGGAGGAGCATCCCCTAGTTATCAGGTGACTACACCTAAGCGATTTTTGAGTCTACTTTATATAGTCATAAAATACCAAAAATAGGTGAGCACATGAAGGTCCACGCCTGTTGAGTCTTTTATGAGTCTTTGGTTAAATAAAATCTAAAAACTAATAAAAAAGTCTTAGTTAGTATTTAGTATTAATTATATTAGAGTATGTTTATAGTCAGTCTAGGCTAGAGTTAATTAAAAACTGATGAACATTAAAATTTTATCTTAGAAATAATGAATAGTTGCTCTATTATAATACTTACCAAGTATCTAGTGGCCAAACTAAAATCTCCTGGTTCTAAGCATTGTTGTTTTAATTGGAGAATTTATTCTGAACCTGAATTGTGGAGGTATAACCTTGCGCTAAGTCTAGGTAGTTGATTGATATGATTCATGAAGGTTGAGCTGCTATTTATCTTATTCCTAGCATTGCTAAGTTCTGGAGGTTTATTTTAAAAATCTAAAAAAACTTACATGATGAGCTCTTGTATGACAAATGTGAATTCTTACCAAAGCCAAAATTAATATCTTAGAGGATAGGAAAACCTTTTCATATTTAAAGCTGTTTGCTTTGCATTGAGTTCAGTCAACCTATGTTGTATACCTTATGAGAGTCTTGTCATGCTTTTAAAACCAAGAATCACTTGTACACTCCAGTCCACATATGCATTATTTCTACTTTAGGGGTAATCACAATCATTCACCATATTTCCATATATGTTTATCATAAAATGTTCACCTCCTACACCGGGAGAGGACACAAAAATATATAATCACCCTATAGGATAACCCCTATCTTTAATGCTCTAAGTCCTGATTATATCTCTCGATCTATTTATTGTGTTCAAAGGATGCATGTGGCTATGCAAAAGAAAAAAAAGAAGAAAAAAAAGAAAGAAAAGGGGAGTAAAAGATGGACAAGTGTCCTAGCAATTAAAACAATGGGTACTAGATGCCCGTCTTCCTAAATAAAGAAAAATAATAACAATAAAGATAGCCCATGTCTCTCCTGAGAAAAATTTCAAATAGAGTTATTTTCAAAGAGACCCTAGAATTAGAAATTAGCCATAAATAACACATATTCACCTAGCCACCATATTCCATACACATGCACGTCTTGGTTTGATTGTATGCCTCGATTCTCTGTGGATCCATTAGTTGACTTTACAATACATGTATTGCAAGTATACCTATCCTTGTTATTGCCACTCCTATGAGCTCCACCATATATACCTTTAGCTATAGAAGGCATAACATTATTAATGCCTCAAGAGAGAACCACAAATACCACATACATTGAGAGACTTGAGGGAGCCATACAATTAAGCTCTGAGTTTTATTCTAAAAACCTATGAAAAACTCTAGAATATTGGTATTGCAAGGAATTTGAGATATAGTACTTAGCTAGATTATTCTATCTTTCGATTGCTCAAGACTTGTTCAAAAAGCTGTGAAGCCCCATATTACAGGTAAAATGAGTAAGTTTGAAGGTTAGAACATTCATTGTTTGATCCGGAGAAAATTTTCGTTTGAAAGCATGTGTACTGGAAGGTATAATAACATTGTAGCAACTTCTAATCCAAATACAATAACAACTAGGCTTAGTTTATTTACCAAGGGACTGGCAAAAGGTAAAGCTTGGGGGTATTGTTGACACTCGTTAGCATCAACTTTTACTAGGGCTTTTTACCTGAAGGAAAACAAGAAAACACACTAGTCTAGGGTTTTATCTGACAATTTCCATGAGTTTTGCATATTCTATATTTTTCAGGGTGATTTTCAGAAAAGCTAAAAAAGAGAGATCTAGTGAATATTTAGCACGAAAACTTATCCGCCACGGAAATATCACGATTGGCCTTAGGAACCATCTAGAAGACACCTGAAGCAACCGGGGCCCGAGGGGCTGCCAGGTGGGGCCGGCCGGCCCCACCATGGCGCCAGTCGGCGCCCCAACTCTAGGGTTTCGTCCCTCCTTCTGGAAGCTTCCTCCACCGCCTACGAGGAGTCATCTTGGCCCTTGGTTACGTCGGTTTGATCCTGCGGCGCACGTCGATCCCACCGGGCTATAAATAAAGGGGTAGACCCCCTCCCTAAAGCATCAAGTCATTTGGAGATCCAGCCATCAAGAGCCTTCTCTAGTTCATCAGAGCCTCTCTAGTTCATAGCTTTAGCCTAGTTAGATTAGAAGTAGAAGAGTTCTAGTTCTTCAGCGGGTCCGGAGCCCTTGGCGTCTGTCTGGAGTGCGGAGTTCGGTATAGTTCTAGTACTTTACTCTTATTGTATTCATTATGATTCAGGCAATATTGTTCTTAATCTCTTATATATTCTTAATTACAATAGTTATTGTCTACTTTGATTATATGCCTAGGATAGTTGGTTTGATCTTATTGAATTCATGTAATTGCTCGTATAGCGTTTACCCAAGCGGCCTCTGGGTAGATGGTAGACAATATGTAGACGTGGTGTCTAGATATCTTGTTTATCTGCGAGTGCACCCTGATGTGCCGGGACGTGTGGTAGTCCGCGCAGGTAACAGCTGCGTTGGTTCCTCTGTAGTCCACCCTCCGTACGTAGGACTAGCATGGGCATGGTCGCGAAGGAGGTAACCTTTGTGTCTTAATACCCTCATTAGTTGATGCCTCTTTACATGTGATAATGATATAGGGTTAATTTAACAATGATTGCTAGATGTAGTTGTACTAATTAGAGTTATTCATTGACGTAGTTATTGAATTACCTTAGTATTTATTCCTGAGTTTATCTATTGGCTAGCTATTGTTATGACTAGAAGAGCTCTGATGTTTATCTATTTATGATGACTGATCATTATTATTTATCATATATATCTTTTATCACGTGACTTATCCCTGTTATGAGTAGGATTCTAGTTATGGTTTGCCTTTCACATCAATAGTATAAGTTATAGTTTATAAGTCCTACATATAGACCTTCCCAGTGGTATAAATATAAATCGACAACCTGGTAGACTTCCCTAGGTAAAATGCTACAACGGTATAATTATCTGTCCACTTGCAGAACCGATCTTAGCTTATATTCTTATCTTTATATTCATATCTCTTATTTCTGCCTAGTCATATTGAGTACATGTAAATCTATAGTTATTTCTTAAGCAATATGATTGAGGATGACAACTTAATTCATGCTTAGGAATGATAGTGATAAATAGGTGGCTAGTTGCTAATGATAAGTTAATTATATACCGACCATTTCTGACGTTGTTTCTAGGGGTAGAATTTATCTCTGCTTTTTAGTAGTGACGTTAGAAATGCCAACACAAGTCAAGCATGCAAGCATGTGTTGACATGCGCCATTTCGTTGGAGCCACCTAGTGCCACTGCCAAGTGCCACTGCCAAGCATGTGATGATGGATAAATGGATGACATGACATGGCCATAACCTTAAGTACTTAGGCCAACAAAACCGAACTATCATTGTGTCGGCCTTGTCATGCTCATCCATTAACCATGGCCACACCATGCCACTGCCACCGCCCTAAGTAGGTCACGCATGTCATCCATCAAATCAGAGCCACGCCCCATGTCATCGTCACGCATGCTGACTACGGCCCTTGTGTGTCCTAGAGAGGCTACAATGTACAAATCGAACCAGGAGATGGGGTTTCCTTCTATGTTTGACGGTTTGCTACTTTCAGTGTAATAACGTAGCAGGTCTTAGCTTCGGTTGAATATCATTTTTTCCATGGCTAACATAGGCTCCCCTTGAGAGCTTCCTTTCCCTTCTCCAGTTCAAACTTGTCTCCTAACTACTATTACACTATTCCCACAAGTCGAACCAAGTTTGGAGTTTGCTTTTGATTCTGACACCGAAGGTTCGATATGTGTTCGATTTCTTCACACTCCCATGGTTCAGTTTTGGCATTACACTAGAGCGGCTATAACAAGTAGAGACAAAAATGTGATGACAATAGGCTAGATAACTGATGCTGGTTTCTAGCTGTGTATTATGTATGGATAGATACCTTTGTCAAAGTGCTAGATACATGTTCTATCGAGTTCCCATTATACAAATATTGGTACAAAGGGAAGGGACATGGTGGATTCATTAATTCTGTCCGCTGAGTTTGGACTTTAGAGACAGCCTGTATTGCATGTCCCTCCCCATCCAGGCTGAGGGAGGCTATGAACAGAACGAGTGCATCCCTTGTAGAAATAAGGGTAACTCTCTGCAACAACACCAATGCTCCATGCAACGGTTTTACATCTTGCATGACCATGTCACTTCTATGGATTTGTATGTGTAGCTTTGTGCGCACTTCTTCTAAAACTTACCTTGTGATACTTCTCATCACTCATGCAGTACTAATTATATTATAATATAATCTACAAATTATAATTCCCTATTTGTATTAATCTACAAGTACAGTCCCAGCATCTCCAGATCTCTTCAGCGTAGTGGTGGTCAGCTTTAGAAACCAACTTGGTCTTTCTTTATGGAGATCATAATCAAGATTTGTTGTGCAATCTGGTTAGTTCAAAATGTTGTAATTTCCAGGGGTCTTCTCCAGCATCAGTGGACAGATATCAATCTATCTTCAAGTCAGAATTTGCTCTATATAGTTATCCTAGGAGCAAAAAACAATTTCCATCCCTCCATTAAGGTATGACTAGAAGCTTATGTGTGACCTTTTCTTATTTTCTTTGTAACCTTTTTTGTTTTGTGCTTGTATTTGTTGGACTTTTACTGGAACCCATCCTCTCCCTTTTTTGATCAAAAGCGAAACAATGTATGGCACATACTTTTTAAAAAAAAAACATGTCTACAAAAACATTTAATTTTTTGCATATCATGTACCATCAATTTGCTATGACAAGTTATTACAATATTTTGGTAGAATAAATAGACAATCCACTAGGTTATTAATTGTGAGCAGTCAATTCAAACCATTGCCCTAGGTTTATCAATTTTCATGCTCTAGACTACGAAGGGCCATTAGTGACGTGTCTTCATGCGTCACTGATGTGTTCACATTAGAGACGCAATATAAGTGACATGTTTTCTCCGCAACACTAATGTGATTTTCTAGCATAGTGAGTAATATCTTCTGACACTCCAGGCTTAGAGGAGAGGCAATGTGGACTATATATACTGATGATATAATCAGGACTTCAGGAGCTATCTTGAATTTGTCAATTCCCCATGTGCTTGTAGTTTTGATTTTTATTAGATGCATGGCACGCCTTTACTACACCTGCATTCTTGACAATGGCAATCGGCAATATAAATTCAGTCACCTTGTGAAGGAGACCTGCTTGGTAAACATGTGACCGAGCATCCCAGCTAATAGGAGTCATAGTTTGCATTAGCCCTATGTGTAGCAGCGGTATGTATGGGAGGCTTCAAGAAACTAGGCTGCAGGTGCCAGAGATTGTGAGAGCTTGAATATAATCTTTGGAATACAGACACGAAATGAATTGCACTGGACCACGCTATCTCTCTTAAAGGCCCAATAGCTAGCGCTTCTTTGGCAAAGCTCACACTGGCAGGACAGACGGCACAGCACAAGTCAAGAAGGTGTGAGGAGCCATGCCCACACGTTCCGGATCAGCTGATCAGCACACGCTTGACTTATGACTGAGGAAAAGATGTCACACATCTAAAACAGAACTCGCCACATTGCATCAAAATGCTGTTCTTCATCTTGGTTGTTGCCGTCGTAGGTCTAATAACATATGAATGACATTTTTCTTCAGTGCTCAGACTTGCATCAGTTCAGCTTTAGCTGTCCTACCTATACTAGCAGCTGATCATCACCCAACACTATTTGCAAATATATATACTTACAACAGTTGTAGATTTATCAAATTTAGTTTACCTGCCACATTTGTTTGTATAGTATAAACATGGCCACATGCGACGTTCAGCTACATGCAGCATGGTAGACTGCATCCCATTCATGTTTGCCTGTTTACTCTGTGTGACATGCATGGGTGACCAAGTAATGGCCAAGGAAAATCAAACCTTCGATTCTAATAGCTTTGAATGTGACTCATGGCAATGATTTTGGTGGTATCATCATTGTCTCAATGAACTAGTGAAACACAAAAGTACAAGATCTTTGTGATCATTTAATAATTCTTGAAATAGTACTGTGGTAGACTAGTAGTGATATATATACCTCTTAGAATGCACGTAAGAAACACAGGATATGCCATGCAATTTGGATATATATACCTTCTTCCAGGAATTAGCAAGTGATAAACAGTTAGGCATGATAGGCACTCGAAGACCTCTGGCGGCTAGGATTAGATTCACCCTTTTCTGTGCCCTTGGGAATCTTTGGTGCTTCAGTCAACATCTGGTCGATAATAAGATTTTGCATTTGAAGTTTTTTTGTTTTTTTCAAAGTAATGTTCACTACCTATTTTTTATAGACAAAGAATTTATTAATTTAGAAGAGCATTACATGAAGGTGATAAAAGTCTTGAAATATTCTGTCACACCTTAAAATTTTCAATTTTGGGTTGTGCTTAGAAAACACTAAATAAAATTAATGTTTTAATATTTGGATAAAATTTCTCAAGATTAGTGTAAGTTGGTGTAAATTTAGTTGCATGAAAAATATGAATTTTAAATTTTTCTAAACTAATTTGATGGCCTTTTGTTGATGTGATGTCTGATCGTTGCATGCCTCTGTGTTGTGAGTGTGTATGTTTTCAAATACGTGTTTAGAACCACGATTTTCTGTCTATACATATAAGCCTTATCAGTAATCAAATCTCTTCTTTCTCAATCTTAATCATTTCGCTTGAAGTTTAAGTCCTCTTCTTCTGCTCCACATCACTCGTTTGAGTTCTTCATTCATCAGCCTATCTCTACTGAAACCTTCCGAGAATTGTTCTGACTTTTACTGGAACTTCTACACACTTTTCTTCAGCTATAATCTGATTTTTGGAAGTCCTAAAATATCTTTTCTAGGAGCTGCAAATCTTTTCCTTGGTTTCCTCATGTTTCAATTTGGCTCTCTATAATTTCCAAGAAATTGGAGGCAAATCAATCTTAATTGACGAAGACAAAAACTTCCATGCAGCATGTGCCTGTGCAGACAAATTGCATTGACAGGGAATTCAAATAAGGAAAGGTGGCTGGTGCTTTATTCATATTAGTTTAGCGCTGACACATGCATGAAGGCAACAACAGATTATTAACATTAACGTAGGATTACTATTTGGTCTGTTGCCTAACCGGAGAAACAAGTGAGCCAGCTATTTAGTTCAGATATTTCAGTGCCTCGCATGCGTGTGTGTTAATTCAGGGTGCACACTACCGAACAAGAGATTGTTTTGGTTGAGTCTCAAGTACATCACGTGTCCGTTGAAATTTGGTATGAGAAACCTTTTCGGCCAGGCCCGTGAAAGAAAAGGAAAAGAAGGCCATCAGAGGAAATAATTTACGGACGGATCAACTTTGCCGAGGTTCTTATAAATGCATCAATCGTCGCCAGGCCGCCGTTTCTGTTGGCCTTTTGTACGATATATATGTGAATCCAGTATTCCAAGTCCTAGCTCACGTCAAAGTGCCGCTGCCGCCGTTCTTAATCTGCGCCGCCACTAGTCACCTCATGCTTCGCCCCTACGCCCGGCGTCGACGCCGATGGAGGAAATCGCCATCATCAAGTCTCTGTCGCGGCTGGCCATCTCATCTACTCCTCTTCGCCGAAACTGATCACAAGGCCATGCCCTTGTCATCTTCTCCAAGTTTCGACCAAGCCGTCCATCTCAGTTCTGAACGAGCAAGCACCGGCCCTGTTCATCGCATGCCGCGCCATCGACCATGTGATCTCCGGTCGTCTCCGCTAGTGTTCCCTGTGGCATGATCTGGTAAGGTGTCCTTGTGCTCCTCTATCTCTCCTGCCCTAAGCCATGCACGCTATCAATTTTCCTAATTTGCCTTGCATCCAACTGATCTGCAGTTGCCGACCCTGTGTGGCGTAGCCTGCTGATGTGCCGCAGTTGTGCCGGCCTTCCCAGGTAGCCATGCGCCTGAGCCGGTGAAGAAGCCAGCAACGCCTGCTGCCAGTACGAAGAAACAACCACTGCTAATTCTCACTGCTTCCATGTTTGCCAGCACGAAGTATTTTAGCTGCAGCAACTGCAAGTCAGATCATCCTGTCCATGCTACCCAAGCAAGCTAGCTGGTGAAGTATATGCAAACGTGCACCATGTTTAACTAAGGTTAGCGGCTAGATTAGTAGTCCCTTGTCACCTTATTCTGCAGACTAAACCATGTGCTGATGTCATGCTAACATCATTTTGGTACAATATCCATTTGCCTTTAATAAAAATAATAATTGATAGAAGTGTTTACACGTGCCTAACTCCACCTGCAATATGTGTTTCTCCTTAATTAATTTATTGCTCAAGTAAACTAATATATGTTAATTCTTCTTGCGTATCATGGTTGGTGTATTGTTTTATTTATTTGTTTGTTCTTTGTATGTTGCCTATCCGTGATGCTTGCTACGAGTAGACCGAGGACTGTTTGTGAGCACTGAAGTTCGAAAGGTGATGCCTAGAAGTAATATATGAGAGAGTTTGAGCAAGCAAATAAGGCAAGTATAGCTTGGGACCTCCTTTATTACCTATTCACAATAACCACTATATTTCATATGCATGTATCTTTGATTCCCTATTAAGGATGACTTAGAGTTGATTACTATCTACCTTGATGACTTGGGATATGTGCATGTGGGTAGTACTTGCTAGTGCTTTGGATATATATAACCATGATCTCGTAACATGAATAATGGAATATGCATTAACATTAAAAAGATGATTCTATTACTTGTTATAGAGATCTAGAGCTTGGTGTTTTGTTGCTCTAGTTTCTCTCCATAAGGACTTATCTGTAAGTGGTCACCGGGGATTTACTGATGCAATTTGTGAGGGCTATATGGCTCGGCTTTAGTTCAGTATGAGGACCTTTTCTAACTTGTTAGAGGTTACCGAAAGGCGCAAGAGGGGGGCTTTACACGATGGACATAGCGTGGCTTCGTCCTCATGTGTTCTTTGCTTTAGCGGTGTGAACCATTTGGAAGGGGGATTCTATGTCTGCTTGTCGAGGAAACCTAGCGGCCCTAACTTGTTAGACGAACCTTTGAAAGGCTTCATAGTGAACCCCCGCCGACCTTCCTTGGAAGTGGGTCAAGAGGCTGATCACCTCGGGCAAAAGGGTAAATCACGACTCACGGTGAAAGTGTACATCTCTGCGCAGAGTTTAATAAACTGGTATACTAGCCGTGCCCACGGATACGGGGCGGCCTTGGGGATTCTTATGGAATAGCCGATCATTGATGGATGATGTTTAATTATGTTGGTTAATCATATTGTTAATTGTTATGTACTATTTTTTTATTCTTGTTCATCGATCATGTGGTTATGGGAAGTGCTACTACCTTATTGCTATTATTGCCAAAGTGTTAATCTATTAAAAAGCTAATCGCAGTAAACCAGTTAATCGACCTTTTGAGCCTCATGAACCCCATGTTATATTTGTTTGAGTACGACATGTACTTACGCACTTGCCTTTACTTTTTATTACTTTGAAAAATCCCGGATGGGTACCGTGTTGTGGAGCTAGTTTGTTTTATGAGAGTGCTAGGCGTATGTACCCCCAAATACCCGTCCCCTGTGAAGATGGAGCTTCAAGAAAAGATTAGCTACCATCTCGCGTTACTCGATGTAAGTGTTAAATATATATAAGTTTCCGCTATATAACACTGATTTTGATATTCTCTACTTCTTTTTACGTATGTGTGGACTTCACAGGCACACATATGGTAAGCCTAGTTTTGTTTATTAAAACCGGGTGTTACTGATTGGTATCGAGAGCGTGTTGACCGTAGGGCGTATGTCTAGTTAGCACCGGTCGTTTTCTAAACCTTATTTTGCTACAAACTATTTTTTCTATCTCCTTATGAATTTGACTATTTCTCATCCTTGTCATATTGTGCCTCCTCCTTGATAGCTCCTTTGACCTATTTCTACTAATCTCCTTGACCTCATATTTCTATTATTTTACTAAACTTTCTATCGCATCTTATTCAAATGCTCGTGGCCCTTCATCATCTCTAACCTCTCCTTTAGGATGCCTGCCATTGCTACAAAACATAAGCACGTGTAGCCCGATGTTGCAATGTGTGCTTTTGTTGTTTGACGTGCTTCTTGGTGTGTGGTTTGAGTGTGTGACCCCTCTAGAAGAAAGTGTTAAGGACTACTTTAACAGAAGGATGATCTTAGGGAGTTAAGTAAGGTCCTTGTTAAGTGGGGTAGCCTATCAACAACAACTCTAGAGTATCTCAAGCGACAAAGCACAAAGAATTGAAGATCAAACTTTATCTTTCTTGTCATCTTTTGGATATCCAAGATCCATGTCTTATATCCCATCAATATAAATCAAAGAAGCATGAAGATTTAAAGATTATTCTTATCCATCTCCTTAGTTTCCCCAAATCATGTTTCTATCATATCCTGTTTTCTTAGAGTAGTCTATCTTCCTCAACTTATATCTCTGCTTTTGGATGCCCAAAAATATCATAGAAAATCTATGGACCACACTAGACTTCAACATCTTTCTCTGACCACAAGAGCCACCTTGATATCGATTATGGCTTGGGAGTTATGAAAATCACAAGGCGACACGTCTATGCTGTCAGCAACCTGAAACAGGTTCTGTTATGCACTGTTTTCGACTACCTTAACTGCAGAATCTGGAAAAGTGATCTATAAGGAAGCTGTAGAGGATTTCATAAGCTTTCCAGCAGTATAAACTACAACCTCATTGGATTAGCATAATGGGAGATATGGCTGTTTTACTACACTGCTATTTTTCTACTCGCAAAGAATTGCAGGCTACTTGTTCCTATTTATGCACATGAGTTTCTCCTGTATATCGGAAGGTAATTATGATGGTTAACTTACCAAGGAAAATATGCAAGTTACTTTGGTGTCCCTTAGTTGATATTTTCTTAAAGGGGTAGTCGAGTTAAGAAAGTTGTAGGATGAATCTTTCGTTTGTTCTAGTGTTTCACTTGGAAGCATGAGCTATCTCCATGGCTATGAAGTCACTATCAAGCGCAGGTACCTTGTCTTGGATTGGTATCTTGTTGGTTCATTTATGTGGAGCTCATCTATTTATCAAGATTGATCTTCAATTTAATGTACCATCAATTGGGAGTGCAATCTTGGGCATACCCAAGACAAGTTGACATTGATGACATAGGAAGGAGATATTGGAAATCTATATTTGGTTCTCTGAGGCTCAGGAAACATCAATGTTATACCCTGCATGACAAATAAGTTTTGATTGAAGGGGTTATGTGATATCTCTCATGGAGGAATTATGGAAAAGGGCTAAAGAAGGTTGGGACTTACCCAAGGATGTAAAAGAGTGACCAAAGTTTCCATGGAATGAAGAATGTTGGTTAGAGATTCAAGAAAAGTATGTGCAAGGCTGACAAAACAGTGACATTATTACTGGAGAAGGCGTTAAGCTTGTTTGGACTAAGAAACCTCAAATATTTTTTGAAGGAGTTAAAGAACAGGTTGAAGTAGAGCCTATATGTTAGCTTTGCTACATTTGGATAAGAATTTTTCCATCTACTAAGATCCACCTAGACAATGGGATATGCCATTATGCAAGAAGTAAAAGTGATGGCTCGAGCGTCAAGTTAACTGGCGAGGTGTGTTTCTAACTTATTGACACAAGGATTTTGAGATATCAATTTATGATGTGAAATGTGAGACATTGTCCTATGGACCAAAGTGTAGTTGTACATGGACTATGAGTGATAGATACGTGGATCATAAGAATATACAAAGGACATCTTCACAAAGATGGGTTTGAGTTTGTGGCGTCCTCATTGGATAAGAGTTGCACAGGGATGAGTGAAGACGTGAGATTAGCTTTATCTATCTCTCTAGTCTCTAAATCTCGGGACGAGATTCCTGTTAAGTGGGGTAGTTTGTCACACCTTAAAATTTTTCAATTTTGGGTTGTGCTTAGAAAACACTAAATAAAATTAATGTTTTAATATTTGGATAAAATTTCTCAAGATTAGTGTAAGTTGGTGTAAATTTAGTTGCATGAAAAATATGAATTTTAAATTTTTCTAAACTAATTTGATGGCCTTTTGTTGATGTGATGTCTGATCGTTGCATGCCTCTGTGTTGTGAGTGTGTATGTTTTCAAATACGTGTTTAGAACCACGATTTTCTGTCTATACATATAAGCCTTATCAGTAATCAAATCTCTTCTTTCTCAATCTTAATCATTTCGCTTGAAGTTTAAGTCCTCTTCTTCTGCTCCACATCACTCGTTTGAGTTCTTCATTCATCAGCCTATCTCTCTGAAACCTTCCGAAATTGTTCTGACTTTTACTGGAACTTCTACACACTTTTCTTCAGCTATAATCTGATTTTTGGAAGTCCTAAAATATCTTTTCTAGGAGCTGCAAATCTTTTCCTTGGTTTCCTCATGTTTCAATTTGGCTCTCTATAATTTCCAAGAAATTGGAGGCAAATCAATCTTAATTGACGAAGACAAAAACTTCCATGCAGCATGTGCCTGTGCAGACAAATTGCATTGACAGGGAATTCAAATAAGGAAAGGTGGCTGGTGCTTTATTCATATTAGTTTAGCGCTGACACATGCATGAAGGCAACAACAGATTATTAACATTAACGTAGGATTACTATTTGGTCTGTTGCCTAACCGGAGAAACAAGTGAGCCAGCTATTTAGTTCAGATATTTCAGTGCCTCGCATGCGTATGTGTTAATTCAGGGTGCACACTACCGAACAAGAGATTGTTTTGGTTGAGTCTCAAGTACATCACGTGTCCGTTGAAATTTGGTATGAGAAACCTTTTCGGCCAGGCCCGTGAAAGAAAAGGAAAAGAAGGCCATCAGAGGAAATAATTTACGGACGGATCAACTTTGCCGAGGTTCTTATAAATGCATCAATCGTCGCCAGGCCGCCGTTTCTGTTGGCCTTTTGTACGATATATATGTGAATCCAGTATTCCAAGCCCTAGCTCACGTCAAAGTGCCGCTGCCGCCGTTCTTAATCTGCGCCGCCACTAGTCACCTCATGCTTCGCCCCTACGCCGACGTCGGACGCCGATGGAGGAAATCGCCATCATCAAGTCTCTGTCGCGGCTGGCCATCTCATCTACTCCTCTTCGCCGGAAACTGATCACAAGGCCATGCCCTTGTCATCTTCTCAAAGTTTCGACCAAGCCGTCCATCTCAGTTCTGAACGAGCAAGCACCGGCCCTGTTCATCACATGCCGCGGCCATCGACCATGTGATCTCCGGTCGTCTCCGCTAGTGTTCCCTGTGGCATGATCTGGTAAGGTGTCCTTGTGCTCCTCTATCTCTCCTGCCCTAAGCCATGCACGCTATCAATTTTCCTAATTTGCCTTGCATCCAACTGATCTGCAGTTGCCGACCCTGTGTGGCGTAGCCTGCTGATGTGCCGCAGTTGTGCCGGCCTTCCCAGGTAGCCATGCGCCTGAGCCGGTGAAGAAGCCAGCAACGCCTGCTGCCAGTACGAAGAAACAACCACTGCTAATTCTCACTGCTTCCATGTTTGCCAGCACGAAGTATTTTAGCTGCAGCAACTGCAAGTCAGATCATCCTGTCCATGCTACCCAAGCAAGCTAGCTGGTGAAGTATATGCAAACGTGCACCATGTTTAACTAAGGTTAGCGGCTAGATTAGTAGTCCCTTGTCACCTTATTCTGCAGACTAAACCATGTGCTGATGTCATGCTAACATCATTTTGGTACAATATCCATTTGCCTTTAATAAAAATAATAATTGATAGAAGTGTTTACACGTGCCTAACTCCACCTGCAATATGTGTTTCTCCTTAATTAATTTATTGCTCAAGTAAACTAATATATGTTAATTCTTCTTGCGTATCATGGTTGGTGTATTGTTTTATTTATTTGTTTGTTCTTTGTATGTTGCCTATCCGTGATGCTTGCTACGAGTAGACCGAGGACTGTTTGTGAGCACTGAAGTTCGAAAGGTGATGCCTAGAAGTAATATATGAGAGAGTTTGAGCAAGCAAATAAGGCAAGTATAGCTTGGGACCTCCTTTATTACCTATTCACAATAACCACTATATTTCATATGCATGTATCTTTGATTCCCTATTAAGGATGACTTAGAGTTGATTACTATCTACCTTGATGACTTGGGATATGTGCATGTGGGTAGTACTTGCTAGTGCTGGATATATATAACCATGATCTCGTAACATGAATAATGGAATATGCATTAACATTAAAAGATGATTCTATTACTGTTATAGAGATCTAGAGCTTGGTGTTTTGTTGCTCTAGTTTCTCTCCATAAGGACTTATCTGTAAGTGGTCACCGGGATTTACAGTACAGCTGTGAGGGCTATATGGCTCTGGCTTTAGTTCAGTATGAGGACCTTTTCTAACTTGTTAGAGGTTACCGAAAGGCGCAAGAGGGGCTTTACACGATGGACATAGCGTGGCTTCGTCCTCATGTGTTCTTCTTTGCGGTGTGAACCATTTGGAAGGGGGATTCTATGTGCGCTTGTCGAGGAAACCTAGCGGCCCTAACTTGTTAGACGAACCTTTGAAAGGCTTCATAGTGAACCCCTGCCCGACCTTCCTTGGAAGTGGGTCAAGAGGCTGATCACCTCGGGCAAAAGGGTAAATCACGACTCACGGTGAAAGTGTACACCTCTCAGCGAGTTTAATAAACTGGTATACTAGCCGTGCCCAAGGATACGGGCGGCCTTGGGGATTCTTATGGAATAGCTGATCATTGATGGATGATGTTTAATTATGTTGGTTAATCATATTGTTAATTGTTATGTACTATTTTTTTTATTCTTGTTCACCTGATCATGTGGTTATGGGAAGTGCTACTACCTTGTTGCTATTATTGCCAAAGTGTTAATCTATTAAAAAGCTAATCGCAGTAAACCAGTGTCAGCCTTTTGAGCCTCATGAACCCCATGTTATATTTGCTGAGTACGACATGTACTTACGCACTTGCCTTTACTTTTTATTACTTTGGAAAATCCCGGATGGGTACCAGATTGTGGAGCTAGTTTGTTTTATGAGAGTGCTAGGCGTATGTACCCCCAGTCAACCGTCCCTGTGAAGATGGAGCTTCAAGAAAAGATTAGCTACCATCTCGCGTTACTCTGATGTAAGTGTTAAATATATGTAAGTTTCCGCTATATAACACTGATTTTGATATTCTCTACTTCTGTTTCTGTATGTGTGGACTTCCTGGGCACACATATGGTAAGCCTAGTTTTGTTTATTAAAACTGGGTGTTACATATTCTTTGGGTCTCAGCCTAACAAAGAAGAACACAACCTTTTAACAAAAAGAAGCCACTCACGATCTAGTCACACCCAATCTATATCCATATATAGAATTTAAATGACAAATTTTTTAATATATACAGAATACAAAATTAGATTATGACCCAAAATTGGTCGTCTATATCTTCCATGATGCCGGTTATAACAAACCGTCAGGAGTAAATAGGGAGGTTCCTTATGGTTTTCATAAGCCAACAGGAGTAACAACAACTCCTATCGATTTTTGCAATACTCTCGGGAAAAATAAAAACTAGTACTTAATGGTGCTAACTGGAAAGTTAACAGCCAGCTGAAGGAAAGGGCACAAAAGGGAAGACAAAATATAAAGTGGGTAATAGGAGTCCTAACTCCTAACAGTTATTTCAAAGGCACAGAAGGAGCGACTATTTTTTTTCTAGGGGTACACTGAGAATTCTCTTCAGGAATTGCGCTATTTGTGGTAGTGGGAGATCAAGGTTTCTCGAGTCAATAAAATTGTAAAAAATAAATAGACGATGCTATAAGTTTCCTGTGATTTGCATTGTGACTTTGTGAGCAGTCAGTACTGCCTGTTGGAAGCAGAGCCAGTGCTTAGAGGGAGGCAGGCCAGGAGCAGCATTGAGTACTCATAATCAGGAGCTATCATGAATCTCCATACTCCAGTCATAGTTGTGCCTTTTATTAGATGCCTTGCACACGTGTATTGCTCTGTGGACAATGCCGATCGGCATTCGGCAAAATAAATTCATTCATCGCGACAACACAGAACTGTATTGTGTGACGGGGCAAAGATTTGAGTAGCTAGTAGCTACGAAACCCAACTATAGTAGTGTTTGTCCTGTCTGTAGGTATGAGAGGCTTTAGGAACAAGGCTACATAGAACAGATATCACAAAAGAGGGAACAATCCAAAGATAGTGACCTTGAGAGGTAGCTGGCGTGGATCTGTGGTACCTTGCTGCGATCTGATGTATTCTGTAAGCGAAGCTGTCGCCATCTCTACTGCAGTGAAGGTGTTGCATATAGAGACGATCTATAACGGTCCTGCTGGCTGCCAGATGGAGATGCATTGCCGAATTGAAGCCGGAAGAAAGAGCAAGATAGGAAGATAGGTTTGATTTAGTTCATTATAATTGCTGCCTCTTCCTCTCTTAGGAGTATTACATAGACCAATCACCAATCACATGGGCTCAAATGGATTCCGCTCGTAGCCATAACTAACTATTACATGCTTCTGCTCATGGACTGAGTGGTGATCATCCCTTAAGCGTGAGCTGATGTACGCGTCTCCGTGACATATGACTTCACTAGAGTTGCTGATGATATGCACTGTGCTCTGTTATGTGGGACGGTCCAAACATGATGCTGATGGTGTCAGGTGTGCATGCAGGGTGCAACGATACATGTCTAAGATGACAGATCCCCTTGCGGCCTTGCAGTATGATTAATAAGTTGGCTTTATCTTCTATAACAGGCAGAAAGAGCTCACCCCCAGTCCCCACATTTGAGTAACCAATACAAGCAACTGGCATCTGTGCTCATTGTCATACTTTATTTCCAATATGTACGATTTCAAATATATCAAAACTAGTTCAATAATACAATAAGTGGAATGCATCATTAATGTTTGCTGAGCGCTTGAGACAACCGCTATACGTCTTTCTTAGATTCCTTTGGATGACCAAATAATGACAGGCTTCCTTTATCTAAAGAAATGGTTCATCTCCAGTTCAACCGTATGGTTTCCTTTATCAAAAGAAACAGTTCATCTCCAGTTCTTAATCTATAATAATGCATGCATGTGACATTCAGCTGCATGCATGTACCATGGGAGACTCACTACGGCAGGCAGGTGATTTGCCGAGTGTAATTACACTCGGCAAAGAATTAATTGCACTCGGCAAAGTAAAGCGTTCTTTGCCGAGTGCCGCACTGGCAAAGGCTTTGCCGAGCGCCAAAAAGGCACTCGGCAAAGATCAACACTTTCGGCAAAATAAAAAATCAAAAAAAACTTGAAAATAAATAATAAAAAATTTATTTAAATCCGGGAAGAGACCCACCAGCTAGCGCCCGCCCGACTCTATCTCCGATGCAAGTCTCACATTTTTCGCGCATAATTCACAAATAACACACCCGGTGGGATTCGAACTCATGACATTTGCTTCGCGCAGTTCCTCCTCTACCACCTGCACCGCACATACACATGTCTCTAAATCTTGTTTTAGTTCCTCAAATATTATAGCCAACCAAGATTAAATTGCTTGTTTAAGGCTCTAATTAAATGCAAATCAAAAAGTTGTCAACTACAAAGTTTCATAACTTTCCGAGATCTACAACTTTCATTTAGGGTATTTTTCATCCGAGGTCGTCTTCAAAATTTCAAAATATTCTTTGCCGAGTGCCAAGAAAAAACACTCGGCAAAGAAGCTCTTTTGCCGAGTGCTTTTTTGGCACTCGGCAAAGAGCTTTTTTTGCCGAAAGTGTTTTTTCTCAAAGACTCGGCAAAAAGAATATTTTGAAATTATATTTTGAGACGGTAAATTAACTTAAATGTAAAAATTGTTAACTATAAAGTTTCATAACTTTTCGATATCTACAACTTTCGTTTAGGTTATTTTTTTTAATCCAAGGTCTTTTGAAAAATTTGAATTTTAAAATTTTGAATTTCAAACATAGTTTTACATGATAAGATGAACTCAATGAAAATGTTGACAACTACAAAATTCTATAACTTTTCAAGATCTATAAATTTAATTTGGTAGTTGGCCATTTGTGCATCCGACATGGTGGTTCTCATATTATTCACAAATCTTATATATCTCTCTTGTAGTTTCACGAAATTTACGAGAAATATAGATTTTATGAACAACGTTACTATCGTTTTCTCAAATAAATAAACAATCTAAATAAAAGTTGCAGATCTTGAAAAGTTGTATAATTTTATAGTTGATAATTTTTTATTTAAATTAATTTACTGCCTTAAAATGTGGTTTGAAAAATTCTTTTGCCTAGTGTAGAAAAAAGACACTTCGGCAAAGAGCTTTTTTAGAAAGTGCCAACAAAAGACACTAGGCAAAGGAACTCTTTGCCAAGTGTTTCCTTGGGCACTCGGCAAAGAAGCGCCTTTGCCGAGTATCTTTATCCGGCACTCGGCAAAGAGCTTCTTTGTCGAGTGCTTTTCTTTGCCGAGTGTTTTTTTTATTTGGCTCTCGGCAAAGAGTTTTTTTTTGCCGAGTGCCGCACTCGGCAAAGAAATTGACACTGCAAAGACCATTTCTCCCGTAGTGACTGTATCCATGTGTGCTGATTGTACCATGCTGGGTGATCAAATAAAGGACAAAAAGTATCGAAAGTTTGATTCTAGCTTTCAATATGAGTCCAGGCCATGCATTTACAAAGCTCTGTGTACTCAGCTTATACAATGAGTGTTATGGTCATCGTCCTTTCGTCTTGATTGTCTCGTGGCATGGCTTCATGAATCAAGAAAACAAAATGTACAAGATCTTGGTAGTGATCATTCAACAATTCTTGGAATATTCGCCTGGTAGCATTCACGATACACGAATATCATAGTGGACTTATAAATACATACTTTCATTTAGCACACAAAATGCATGAACTGCATGTTATTGGAAGTGCCATTTTTTCAAGAATTATCAAGTGATAAACAGATAGCTAGGAAAGGCACTGAAAATAATCCTGTTTTCTTTGGCTGTATCATGGGCATGAGTGTCCATCCCTCAGTGCAAAACAACTAAAATCGTAAGCGCTGGAAAATATTTGCAGTGATACACAGAAAATACGAACGATGTGGAAGTCACCAGCAGTTCGTGACTGTGTGTTTGCTCTAGGTCAATGTCTTTAATTAATTTCTTCTGCCCTTGGGGAAGCCATGTGGGCTTGTATAGTTGTATGATCACTGTTATGGGGTAGTCTTTACCGCTTCAATATTTTGTCAATCATGAAGTTATTTACATTTGGAAAATTATTATTTTTTATATTACAGCATGGTCCTAACATGTCATACTAATTATTGAAAATAATAATATTTACTAGTGTGTACATTATGTTTGCATTGGGAATTTGTCCACCAGGCCTCGTTGTTATAGATAACTAATAAGTTGTATATATGAATTATCACTTTTCAAACAAAGTCGGTTGTGCATGCATCAACCATGATGGTCCCTGAAACTCCTAATGCAAATGCTCCATTTATATATGTATGTACCCACATCCATCTCATAACATGGAACAAAAGAATGTGGATCCTAATAACTGTCATGGCCCTAATTTAACTCAAGTGTAAGCAGCATCAAAAGAATGTAGATTCTAATAATTGTAATGGCCCTAATTTAACTCAAGTGTATAAGAGGTATCATGAGGGTCATCATGGTAACTAAAAAAATAAATGAAGAGTGTAAACCCCTTTTTTCTTGCTAATGGGCGTCTAATCAGGCCCATACCCCTGAACAATTAAACAGGCCCTCGGGCCATGGCATGTCAACATGCCTAGCTAACTTGGACCAGCAAGACCAAGTCAAAATTCCATGTGACAGATAGCATGTTGGTTGGGTAATAATGAGAAAAACTTCAACCCCAAAACAAAAATCAAATCAGGATTGAGCTTAAATTTTAGCCTACTATGAGCTCACCCGGTGGTCTGACCAGAAAAACAAAAAATATATAATACTTATCTTAGCCCAATATATTTTTTGATATTTTTGGTGGACACATGCAAATTACAATCCACATCCACTAGGTCCTAGGCTCAACCGCTTGTACTCATCCATCTCATTCTCGTTCCTGCGTGTCATGTCCACATCATTGATCATTGTGTTGCCCTAGCACCCAATTGTTCCCCGTCGTACCTTATCCTCTTAGTCACCCCGCACAACCGCTCCCTGCACTAGTACAAAAATCATTTTTGCCGGCACCTTCTTTTTTTTTCACAGGCGGTTCATAATATCATGACGGCAGTAGAAAAACACGGTGGGCCCAAAAGGAGAGCCGCTTTGTGTAAAAGCAGCAGTTTACACAAAGCCCCCTCCTAACTTCGCCGTCTGTAAAAAGAGTACCATTTACACAAAGCGGTTCACAATGTAAACCGCCTGTGTAAAGAACATTTACACGCACGGTTGACATTGTAAACCGCCTTGTGTAAATGGTCCTACACAAAGCGGCAAAAGTTATGAGGGCCGCCTGTAAACTGTTTTTACACAAAGCGCTCTCTCTTACCAACCGCCTGTGATAATTCAACTATAAATTCCCTTCTCCTACCTCCGCACAAAACAAGCACTCCCGTGGGTGCTGCACAAAGGGCGGACGAAGCAAAGGGAGATTCCAAGGGGGGAGAGGTTTTCAACTTCATTTCTTTGGTGAGAAACTTCCAAAAGGTTAGTTAGTCCCCTTGAACCTATTTTTTTAGTGATTCATTGGTTCAATTTTTTGTATTGGAGGTGCTCTAAATCTAGGGTTAGGGTTAGGGTTCATAGCTAGGGCAAGAGAGAGGTAGTTTTAGCTACTTTTTTTTGTATAATTCATAGTAAATTGTATCTTGCTCGGATTATAGAAAATAAATACTTTTTAGAATTTCTGTGAGTAGATCTATGCAATAGAGTAACGATGTGCACTATTTGAAATATATTTTTTTATGTAGTTATAGTTTCTATTTTTTAGATGATTAACTTTTTATTAATCTATATACTAAATTGTTGGAAATCATAAGAATGGAAATAGTACCTGTTTAATCGCTTCTGTTTATTCTCTGTATTTATAAACTATGAATTAATTTACTAAATAATTAATTACACTATTAACTAGGGTTAGTGACACCTTGTACTGTGGGTTTGTTAATTAAATAACTTATTTGTAATTAATGGTTTATTAATTAGTGAAAGGTATTCATTTATGCTTAGGGTTTATGAATTAATTGAGTAGTTAATGTTCTGTTAATTAAGGTTAGTTATTATTGCCTATACTTAAAGTTTGTAAATTAATTTAGTAGTTAATGGTTTGTTAATTAGGGTTAGTTCCAGTTTCATATACTTACGGTTTGTAAATTAATTTAGATAGTAATTAAAAGTTTACTAATTAGGGTTAGTTAATATTTCATGTACTTAATATTTATTAAAAAATAGTTAGTAATGAATGGTTTGTTATGTAGGTTTAGTTATTATTTCATGTACCTTTAGGTTTTTTTGAAATAACATATTAGTAATTAATGGTTTATACTTTCATATATTTAGGGCTTGTGATTTTATTTAGTTAATAATTAATGGTTTATACTTTCACATAGTTCATATATTTAGGGATTTCTTAAATAATTACAGATACATATGGAGAGGTCGTTATGGATGTACAACTTATCAAGATTAGACCCATCATATGTAGTGGAGGTCCAAAAATTTATTGATGCCGTGAAGATACATGCTCGAGAGAACAAAGGCGAAGCACATATATTGTCCATGCGCAGACTATAAAAATATTGTGGTATTTGACAATGTGGAAGCAATCACTTCTCATCCGGTTTTGCGAGAGGATTCATGGAGGACTACTTGATATGGACAAAACATGGTGAGGGCAGTTCTACACCTTATATGCGGACAACCCGACAACACCGCAAGTAACATCAATGTGGAGGGTCCAATGCCATATCTCAATGAATGTGATGATATGCCGCCTATCAATGAAACCCATCATGCTATGCCCGATGTCAATCAAACTCATAATGATACATCCGCTGTCAATGAATCTCAACATGCTAACACCGATGCCATTGAAGATGCCGATTTCTTAGAGGCAATAATGAGCCGTTGTGCGGATCCATCAATATTCTTCATGAAGCGAATGGAAGCCTTGAAGAAGGCAGCGGAGGAGCCATTGTACGACAAGTCGAAAAGGTTGTACCAAAGAGTGGTCGACACTGCGGGCTGTTCTCCGGTTTTTCGACCATTAAAGCTAGATATAGTTGGTCCGATGCTAGCTTCAATGAATTATTGCGTGTACTTGGAGACCTTCTCCCTAAAGAGAACAAAGTGCCTGCTAACACGTACTATGCAAAGAAGCTAGTCAGTCCACTTACGATGGGTGTTGAGAAGATTCACGCATGTAGAAATCATTGTATTCTATATCGGGGTGATCAAGATAAAGACTTAGACAAATTGTCCAAACTGTGGTGCTAGTAGGTACAAGACGAATAAAGATTATCGAGAGGAAGATAATACAGCCTTTGTTTCTTCAGGGAGAAAGCGAAAGAAGACCCAAACAAATACTCCACAAGATAAACGTTCAAAGCCCACTAGCAATATAGAAGTGGACTATTATGCGTTGAGAAGAATTCCTGCATTGGTGATATGGTATCTCCCCGTGGTTGATCGTTTGAGGTGTTTGTTTGCAAACCCGGATGATGCGTAAACTTATGACCGCATGCATCGATGAAAGAAAAGATGATGAAAAGTTACGACATCCAAATTTATGCAAAGCAATGGCAAGAATTTGATCGAAAATATCCGGACTTTGCCGAGGATCCGGGAAATATAAGGTTTGCTCGAGTACGGATGGAATGAATCCATTTGCCCGGAGGAGCAAAGACGCATAGCACATGGCCGGTGATCATGACAATATACAACCTTCCTCCATGGTTGTGTCAAAAAAAAAAATATCTTTTGCTAACCATTCTCATTTCTGGACCTACACAACCTGGTGTTGATATGGATGTATTTCTAGAGCCCTTAATGCAAGAGATGCAAATACTATGGGAAGTAGGTGTAGACATGATTGATGCGTTCATAAAGAGACATTCACACTGAGAGCAATTATTTTTATCACAATTAATGATTACCCCGCTCTCTTCTCCTTATCGAGGCCGTTCAAGGGAAAGGTTGGTTGTGTAGAGTGCATAGATGGAACATGGCACGTGTCTCTTCCTCCATCTAACAAGATAGTGTACATGAGACATAGGAGATGGCTACCGGCAGGCCATAAGTATCGCTTACAAAAGATGAACAAGTACTTTGACAATATGGACGAATCAAAATCTATTGCTCCAACAAAGTTATAGTAAAGGGCATAGAGTGTACAAGATAGTTGAGAATGTCAAGTTTATTTTTGGAAAGAAGACCAAAGATGGGAAACCAAGAAAGGTTGTGAAGGCAAAAGAAGGGGACACATTCAAGAAGAAGTCTATTTTCTTTAAGTATTTATCGTCGGAAAGATTTGGACGCATTTACATGCGATCGATGGTATGCATGTTCGAAGAATGTGTTTGACAGTGTAATTGGAACTTTGCTAGACATAAAGAGCCAAATAAAGGAAGGTCTCAATTCACGTTTGGATATGCAACATTTAAAGATCGAAAAAGAACTTCACCCGGTACTCTAGAGAATGGGAAGTACCATCTACCTAAGAAAGAAGCTATAACCCCGAACAAAGAAGAGAAACATGCAATGTGTGTATGGTTGAAGAATTTAAAGGTTCCATCTGGTTTCTGCTCCAACATAAGGAGTCTTGTTTCAATGAAAGACCTTACACTCACCAATTACAACTCACATGATTGTCATGTAATACTGACCACTTTTCTTCCTATTGCCATCGGCTATAAATCCAAAGTGTTCTTAAAGATGGCAATCACACGGTTGTGCTACTTCTTCAATAAGATATCCGAGAAGGTAATTATCCGTGATGAGTTAGAGTCCCTACGAAATTTGCTGTAGAGACATTGTGCCGCTTGGAGATGTGCTTTCCCCATCGTTCTTTGATATCATGGTGCACCTTGTTGTTCATTTGGTGCCTCAAATTGAGGCATTGGGTCCCATGTATTTTCATGAAATGTGGACGTATGTGCATTTCATGTCAATATTGAATGGCTATATGTCAAATCGAGCTCATCCGGAGGGTTCCATGATAGAGGCATACACTACGTAAGAGGCCATTGAGTCTGGAGGACCATTATGTAACAATCTCTTAAAAGACCAGGTATCAATTGGTTTGCCTCCGTTGCGACATGAGGGAAGACTTGGTGGACGAGGGAGGATGGGACGGAAATCATTTATCCCGCCGGATTACAACATAATCCTAGAGGTACATTACAAAGATACTACAACAACTCATAATAATAGACCCATTCACCAAGCAAAGATATGGAAGAGCTTCATGAGGACAATCCAGGATGCACGGATGATTGGGTACATAAGGAACACAAGCGTCACTTCACTACATGGCTAAAGAATTTGGACATGACAGAGGAATCGAAAACCATCAAGATTTTAGCATCCGGACCGTCAAGTCAGTCACATCATGGCGTAGCTATGACATTAGTGGCTTCTCATTTTTCACCAAACCGTAGGGACACCAAGGGAATGGCACGAGAATAGTGGCGTTCGATGTGAGGTCAGTAGATGATGCAACTGGTGAAGAAACTACATACTTTGGGTTCATTGATGACATATGGGAGGTTGAATATGGTCCACGGCCGCATTCCAAAGAGTTTCGATGTCGATGGGTTCAAGATAAACATGTCACCGTGGATAACTATGGTCGAGAGTCCTTGACCTAAGTAAAGTAGGTTACAAAGATGATCCGTGGATCCTTGCTAACCGTCTTTGCAGGTCTTCTATATGGAACAAATCCTCTCTAAGGATGAAAAGAAAAGTACCCAAAAGCCAAAGCATGTAGCTATCCCCTCGAAAGCAACAAATTATAGGAGTTGAGTGTGTTAACCAGTTCAGCGAGATGTCTCTTTTACAAACTTTGAAGAAAATATCAAAAAAGTTGAGAAAAGTATCCCATGAAACCTCTTTGCCCTGGGTGCGCCACGATGGACAAGGAAGGACTGTAGCACGATAGATTATTTTTTATGTAACTCATGTATCACTTGTCATTTGTACCCAATGCCACTCTTTCTTATTAAGCAAGATGTTTACATTTCCCCTTGTTATTTTTCTTTGGATTCTATATTATTTACTACCCTAATTAAAGTATAGGAAATAATCAGTAACCCTATTAAACAAACCTTTAATTAAAAACTTAATTAATTCATAAACCCTAGGTGTAGGAAATAATCACTAACCCTATTAAACAACCCTTCAATTGCTTACTAAATTAATGCACAAACATTAAGTACATGAAATAATAAATAATCCTCATTAATAATCTTTTATTTATTAGCTTAATTAATCCACAAACCCTATTAAAGTATAGGAAATAATCAGTATAGGTAATAATAAACATAACATTAATGAATTAATTACATGAAATAATAAATAATCCTTAAGTACATGAAATAATAAATAATCCTCATTAATAAAGCCTAATTAAGTACATGAAATAATCACTAAACCTATTACAACATAACATTAATTACTACCTAAACTAATTCACAAACCCTAATTAGAGGGAATAAATAACCTGAATTCTTGTAGAAAATGAAAAAAAAATTAGTACAGGCGGCTGATAATGAGGGCCGCCTGTACTAATATATTAGTATAGGCGACGGTCAAAGAGGACCGCCTGTACTAACCATTAGTACAGGCGGAGGTCAAAGAGGGCCGCCTGTAAAAACCTCCTCCAATATAAAGCCAGCGCGCGGGACGCGAAATTTTTCTAAGCAACTGAAGCCGTGCCACCAACAAAGGAAGCCCAAAGTGGCGATGTACATGTCGAACCGCCATCAAATGCACCGTTGACCCTTAAGGATATAAGAAAGCCAACGGTTGATGATTATGTCAATGTCCCCGGTGACTATGTGCCCGGAAGGCCTATGCTTTGCGGGACGGTGCTTCAAAAGGGTCCATGGACGATAAAAAAGGTTTCATGGATCGGTACATGAGAGCGGTGAATGCCGGACTGCATGCGATTAGCGTTGACATACCACCCGACGTGTTTGCTACTGGGACGGAAAGAAGCGGGGCATTTGTTACCTTCGACGACATGCACCTGCTGTTGAACTATAGGAAGCTTGACGTCCAACTCATTACAATCTGGTGCCTGTAAGTATAAGTCATGCACACAAATTGTTATTATTAATTATAGACTATGAGTATCACTCTAATATATGCGGATGTTGTATATAGTTTGCAAGACCATGAGCGAGATCATTAACACAAGGAACGATGGTCGGTTACCCGAGTCCAATCAGGTTACAAGAAAATATGCACAAATTTGTACTTACAAATGAAGATAGAGCCAAGATAGAGAAGGACAAAACACCGGAAGAATTTGCACAAGTCTGTAAAGAAATTACAACAAAAATACGAGGGGCGAGTATGCCCTCTATCTCGGAAGAGCAATGCTTTGAGATATAAGTACAGGGAATTCGTATTGGCACCCTACAACTTTGGGTAAGCGTGGCCTCAAATACGTACTTTACATTATCATGTTAACCCTAAGTACATGTGTCGCTCACTCGTTTATTCATGCAAAGGACCATTGGATTGTTTTTTATATTTATCCATTCGAAGGGAAGGTGCTTGTCCTAGACTCATTACATTATCCTACCGAGTCGTATCAAACATTTCTGGTTCATTTAGAAAGGTGAGCCAACATGCATGCAACCACACATCCTTATATGAACTAGAGTTTGTAAATAACTTTAGAGTTTTATAATCCACATCTTTAGGGCATGGCGGTTCTATAAGAAGCAAAAAGGACCGGTCGACCCCGCCTGCAAAGATCTTAGGGTGCCATTGACGATACAACACAACTTTCCGGTAAGTTGTCACCCACATATCATCATATGATTATAAATAATTAATACACAAGGCATGACAATTTTAGAATCATCTGTTACTCATTAAATAGTGCCACAAGCAACCACACAGGGACGGTCTATCGTGGATACTATGTGTGTGAGTTTATAAGGCAGCGGGGGGGCGATACGTCGTGGGGATAAAAATATGGTAAAAAATATCTATATTTAAAGTTTTCTTTTTAAAGTTTCAAATGTTACGGCAAGACATGTGAAAATGATGCTTTTAAACTTTGTTTCCAGCCGAAAGAAAAGAAAGGGACGAGCCCTTCACTCCGTCGACTATGGAAAATATAGTAGCGAGACTTGTGCGGTTTTATTATGAGAGAAATAATTCCAAGTGACGGAGCATATTTTGATGAAGCCGGTGATCTAGCCGATGAAAAGTTTAGAGCGTTGACAGACCTAGCAGGTCTAAACTTGAAACGAAATGATATGTAAATGACACAATTTGTTAGAGGGATAACATGAAATGACGTGTATTATATGTAATTTTATGCTTGATGTTTGATTTCATGTGTACATATCTATAATATTTATGTGTGTTGTTTGTATGATGCAAATTTATGGTTCATGTTTACATATCTTATATATATATATATATATATATATATATATATATATATATATATATATATATATATATATATATATATATATGTGTGACAAATATAGCACAGTGTGGAGGCAAATATTAAAATTTGGAAAAAAAATTAATTACACAAAGTGCGCCGCACAAAAAACTGGATTTACACAGGCGGCTCACTTTTTCAGCCGCCTGTGTAAATTTTACACAAAGGCCGACAAAGTGAGCCGCCTGTGTAAATCAGTTTTTTCACAAGCGGCCCACAGCCCGCCGCTGCCTCAGGGGCAGATTAGTACTGACCCCCAGTACAGGCGGTGGGCTTGGCCGCCTGTGCAAATGCCTTTAGCACCGCCTGTACAAAGGATTTCTGTACTAGTGCTGATCTCTCTCTAACTCTCTCTCCCCCCTTATCAACTCCTAGCAGCATCATGAGCACCATCATGGTAACTGAGAAAATAAAAAAGAAGAGTCTAAACCCTTTTTTCTTGCTAATGGCGCGGCGGTCTAATCAGGCCCATGCCCCTGAACCATTAAACAGGCCCTTAGGCCATGACATGACTTGGGCAAGCAAGATGAAGTCAAAGTTTGATGTGACCACCATGGAACTACATTGTTTCTCTACGTATCAATCGGTGGATAGATGTAATTATAGGTCGCTCCCCTCATGCCTTATTCCCTTAGTCACTCCTGCTCAATCCCTCCCCCATCTCTAAGAACACAGATGCTAAACAACCTATTGCACGCATGCTAAGGAGCAACAATGGCGTACGACGCTCGGTCTCTACTCCATTCTTTAGAGAAAAAATAGAGAGCAGATGAGATTAGGCATATGTAGAGATGGTATACGCACCGTAACATTAAAAAATGGGAGATATATATAACAAAAAAAAGAAACAAAACTATCTCTCACAAAGGTATTGAACCATCAACCTCACAAGCACAGCAACCTTAAAACCATGAAGCCATCATATTGCTTCGTATTGCACATGTCCTTATTTATATCTCCTAGTGGGCTGATTTTTTTTTTCCATCATGGTAGACGATCTCTGATCAGCAATATAAATTCAGCACTACGCAAAGCAGAACTGCATTACCTGGTGGTGGTGAAGATGTGGGAAATAGGAATCCTAGTTTGCATTTTCTTCGTGTGTAATAGCAGCAGGGTATGGGAGGCTTCAGGAACTAGGCTACAAGTGCAAGAGATGGTGAGAGCGCCAGTCTTTACACAGAGGCATGCAATGCAATGAGTTGCACTGGACCACATACATCAATGAGAACGGCCGATAGCTAGCGCTTGTTATGTTGAGCACACATCATAGCACAAGAAAGGTTAACGGAGAAGAAGAGGTTAGGTCCCCCGGTAGTTCCTAGTGTTTCAGATCATCAGCCCATGACTTGACTGAGGAACAGATGTGAGACCATACCCCCTAGAAAGAATGTAATGAGGTGCATCGTCACTTGTTGCTTGTAGAAATATTTGTTTACAACAGGACCAATGCTGCATGCAATGGTTATCTTAGATGGAAGTAGAGGATATGGAAACTAGACAAATGTATGTATGTCACTTCTTTAGAAGTTTTCTCCATTAGCTGTATTAGGGCCAATCGGCTGTCACGGCACCTCACCCTGGCAGTGCTCTCCAGTCCTCTCTGCCGCGACAAGGCAAGCGCGCGCGGGTCCGGAGCTCTCGGATCTCCGGCCCACACTGGGATTGCAAGGCCTGCTCGGCCCAGCCCAAGACACAAGCCGAGGCTCAGCCATAAGTACCCGGAAGGAAGAAGAGCAAAGCAACCAAAGACATCTTCTCTGTATTCCTTTTCGTAACTCTGTAAGCCGTACTCGGCATAATTAGACCAGTACCAGTAATATTCCTCCTACCGTAGAACACCTTCTTCCGCATCTCCGTTGGTGCCAAGCATCGAGGGTGCTAACAACTTGGTATCAGAGACTCGTCGATCACGGCCGCGCGCTGGATCTGCCATCCTGCCACAGCCACTACACCCGCCTGCGGAAATCGAAGGGTGCGATGGAGCCCAACGTCAAGGCGGGGTTCGATGAGGTGCTCCGCCGCCTCGACGCTTTCGACGCCCGCTGGGAGCAGTGGTTCTCCGATTCCGAATCGGCGCGAGTCCGCCACGACGCCGAGACGGAATCCCGCTTCGTCGCCATCGAGAACCGCAGCACGGAGCTGGAGGCGCGGGTCGGTAGCTTGGAGTCCTTCGGCGCTGCGCAGACGGAGGTGAACCGTGCGGCCGACGGCTGGGGCGACTACTTCCAGCACTAGGTCGCCGACATCGAAGAGCGCATCCACCAGCTCGAGATCCACCGCGCGTTCGAGATCCGGGACGAGCGCGACGACCGCGTCGCCGCCCTCGAGGGATCCATGGAGGGAGTCAAGGCGGAAGTCGAGCGCATCTCCAAGCATTGGGAGCGCGCTGTCTTCGACACCTTCCCGGAGACGGATGCCCGGCGCCCACCTGCCAGAGCATGGACCGACAGGCCCGTGATGGGGCACGGCGATGCTTCGACTACACGGGTACGGGACTATGGGTCGGTCACGACCCTGGTCCCAAGCCTGGCCAATGGTATGTTCACGCTTCCTCCTCCTCCTCCCGCTCCAGATCCTGCTGTTTTTCCCCCTTTTGCTCATCCGCCTCAGCCCCCAATTCCACCTGTTCATCCACCTCCCAAATTTGATCCACCTCCATTTTCCACCCAGCCCAATTTTCCACCTCCCTCTGCCTATTTCCCACACACCAATTTCGCCACCAGTTCCCTACCCAATTTCCAAACTAATTTCGCAATCCCTCCTCCCACCCATTTCCATACACACCCACCACCCAATTCCTATGGTCAGCATCTCAGCCACCTACCTAAGATGCTATTTCCACAATTCGATGGGGAAAATCCTCAACTCTGGGTTTCCCGTGCACAATCCTATTTTGAGATGTATTCTGTCCATCCCTCTGTCTGGGTCCGCGTTGCTTCACACCACTTCACAAATTCGACTGCCCGCTGGCTCCTGTCCATGCAGTCCCGCATCAATTCCATTTCCTGGCCTGAGTTCATTTCGCTGCTCCACGACCGCTTCAGTCGCGATCAGCATGAGATCCTCCTGAGACAGCTTTTCCACATTCACCAAACCTCTACTCTGTCCGATTATGTCGATCGATTTGTCGAATTGGTCGACCAGCTGTCTGCCTATTCCCCTAAACCTGACCAACGTTACTTTATGACTCACTTTGTTGACGGTCTCAGTGATTCAGTTCGTCCAATTATTCTCGTTCGGAGGCCCTCCGATTTGGATACTGCCTGCACCCTTGCTTTGTTACAGGAAGAAGCGCACGAGCCGCGTCGGAAGGATTTCAGGAAGCCCGATGCACCATCTTACACCAGGCCGTCATCTCTTCGGCCTGCCTTGCCGCTTCCACAGCCTCTCACTCAGCAGGCAGTTCCGACAGACGATCGGCGGCCAGAAGACAATTGGCGTCCCCCTCAGCGCGGCGTAACAATGGAGGACAAGATTTCTTCGTTTCGTGCTCAGCGGAAGTCCCAAGGTC
The DNA here is from genome assembly GCA_015844335.1 of Chrysopogon serrulatus. Classification (NCBI taxonomy): domain Eukaryota; kingdom Viridiplantae; phylum Streptophyta; class Magnoliopsida; order Poales; family Poaceae; genus Chrysopogon; species Chrysopogon serrulatus. The sequence goes on along the minus strand of JADLZL010002751.1, from coordinate 153,870 downwards.
TATGCATGCGCTGTGGGGAGAAATGGGTGCCAGGACATCGCTGTGGCCCTCGGATGCAGCTCCATGCGCTGCAGGAAGTCTGGAAACTTTGTGAGCCGTTTTTGGTGGACGAACAAGAATCTGACGTTGTCACATCCCCTCCTGAGGACCCAAGCTCGTCTCATCAGTTATGCTTGCTGTTGTCAAGTGCAGCTTTGTCAGCTTCTCCTTCTCCATGCACTATTCAGTTCCAAGGGTTGCTCGCGGGCATTCCGGTTTCAGTTCTGGTTGACTAGGGCAGCACTCATTCCTTCTTGAGTTCCTCAGTGGCTTCCAAGCTTTCGGGTGTTCAGCTGCTTGCTGCTCCAGTGTCAGTGCGAGTAGCTGATGGTAGTGTGGTTTATAGTTTCCATCAGCATGGATGGTCCACTCAAGGCTACAGTTTCCATTCTTCTCTGAAGATCTTGCTGCTGGGAACCTTTGATCTGATTATTGGCATGGATTGGCTCGAAGCCTTCTCCCCAATGAAGGTGCACTGGCAGCAGAAATAGATGATTATTACATATGGTTCTGAGTCAGTGTTGTTGCAAGGCCATACCTTTGATCAGGCTGCCTGCTCAGTATTGCAGTTGTTTCACATTGCTTCTGAAGTACCGGGCGAGTCTCAACAGAAATTGGCAGTCGTTCCACCAGCAGTTCAGTCAATTCTAGATAAGTCAATTCTGGATCAGTATTCTCACTTGTTTGCCGAGCCAGCTGATCTTCCACCTCGCCGCAGCTGTGATCACAAGATTCCACTGGTCCCAGGGGCTCAGCCAGTCTCTATTCGGCAATATCGCTATTCTCCTGCCTTGAAGTCCGAAATTGAGAAGCAAGTCTCGGAGTTACTTCAGTCAGGTTTCATCAGGCCAAGTAGCAGTTCATTCTCTTCGTCGGTACTGCTCGTACGCAAGAAGGATCTCTCTTGGCGCATGTGCATCGATTACAGAATGTTGAATGCCCTAACAGTGAAGAGTAAATTCCCAATACCGGTCATCGATGAGTTATTGGATGAACTCTCCTCTGCCCGCTGGTTTTCCTGTCTTGACCTTCGTGCAGGGTTCAACCAGATTCATTTAGCTCCTGGTGAGGAATTCAAAACTGCATTTCAGACACACTGGGGTCAATTTGAGTATACTGTTATGTCATTTGGCTTGACCGGCGCACCCAATACTTTTCAGGGAGCCATGAACTCAACACTCAAACCTCTGTTACGGAAGTGTGTGGTCGTCTTCTTTGACGACATCCTCATTTACAGCCCCACCTTTGAGCAGCACCTTCTTCATTTGCAGGCTGTATTCGAGCTTCTCTCTACAGATCAGTGGCTGATCAAGCTTAGCAAATGCTGTTTTGCGCAAGAGTCGATCGCTTACCTTGGACATGTCATCAGTTCTCAGGGTGTCAGTACTGATCCTACGAAGATCGATTCCACTCTTCAGTGGCCTGTGCCTGCCGATGTCAAGGAACTGCGTAGCTTTTTAGGCTTGGCTGGTTACTATCGCAAGTTCTCCAGAACTTTGCTGTGATTGCCCGTCCGCTGCATGATCTACTCCGTAAAGGCTCACTATTTGTTTGGACCAAGTCTCACTTATCAGCATTCAGGGCCCTGCAGTCAGCATTGGTGTCAGCTCCGGTGCTATCATTGCCAAATTTCTCTAAGCCTTTTCAGATCCAAACTGATGCTAGTGACCGTGGGGTCGGGGCTGTGTTACTGCAGGACGGCCATCCTTTGGCATTTGTCAGCAAGGCGCTCGGAATTCGGACAAGAGGCCTATCTGCATATGAGAAAGAGTACCTCGCTATACTAGTCGCTGTTGAGCAGTGGAGGTCTTACTTACAACATGGGCAGTTCATCATCTTCTCGGACCACCGCAGTCTGGTTCACTTGTCAGACCAACGTCTGCACACACCATGGCAGTTGAAGATGTATACCAAGCTTGCTGGCCTCGATTACAAAATCGTTTATAAACCAGGATCAGTCAATCAAGCCGCGGACGCTCTGTCCAGGCATCCATCGCCCCCAGCCCAGCTATTTGCAATCTCTTCACCTCAACCTTCCTGGCTGTCTGAGGTGGCAGCCGGCTATGCTGCAGATCCCCATACTAAACAGCTTATGCAAGCGCTAGCAGTTGACTCCTCAGCCCATCCATCTTATTCTCTGCATGATGGAGTCCTCCGCTACCGTGGCCGCGTCTGGATTGGCAACAACAAGGAGCTACAGCTGCGTATCTTTCGCGCCCTACACAGTTCAGCGGTTGGTGGCCACTCTGGTTTCCCAGTCACATACAGCAGACTTAAAAAGTTGTTTGCGTGGAAGGGGATGAAGACTGCAGTTAAGGAATGGGTTGCTTCTTGCACTATCTGCGTCCAGGCTAAGCCTGACCGTGCTCTGTATCCCGGGCTGCTTTCCCCATTACCAGTGCCGGTGGAATCTTGGCAAGTAATATCAATGGATTTCATTGAAGGGCTGCCGCGGTCAGGATCTACAAACTGTATCTTGGTCATTGTTGACCGTTTCAGCAAGTTCGCCCATTTTCTACCATTGCTCCACCCCTTCACAGCTCCCCAGGTGGCTCAACTTTTTCTCGATCAAGTGTACCGTTTGCATGGCATGCCTTCACATATTGTGTCTGACCGCGACAAGATCTTCACGAGCACATTTTGGCGGGAATTGTTCCGCCTGTCAAATACTGCCCTCTGCATGAGCTCGGCTTACCACCCCCAGTCCGACGGCCAAACCGAACAATTGAACCAATGCCTCGAGACATTTCTCCGCTGCTTTGTCCATACCTGTCCAAGATGCTGGAGTCGTTGGTTGACACTTGCTGAATTCTGGTACAATACCAGCAGCCATTCCTCTATTCAGCGCTCACCATTTGAGGTATTATATGGACATCCTCCTCGTCACTTTGGGCTCTCCCCGGATGCTACTTCTTAAGTCCCAGATGTGGATGCTATGATGTCAGAGCGCGCCACAATGCTTGCATCCGTTCGTTAGCATTTGCTCCGCGCCCAGCAACGGATGAAGAACCAAGCAGACAAGAAGCGCTCCGAAAGGTCCTTCGCTGTGGGTGATCTGGTTTATTTGAAGCTGCAGCCATATGTTCAATCATCCCTGGCACCTCGGGCTCATCAGAAGCTTTCTTTCCGCTACTTCGGTCCTTACAAGATTCTGTCAAAGATCGGCACAGTTGCTTCCAAGCTCGAGCTCCCGGCTTCTTCTACCGTCCATCCGGTATTCCATGTCTCGCTTCTCAAACCTTCCCCTCCAGCTAATCTGCCAGTTTCCTCTGTGCTGCCTGATGTTGAAGATGGCCTCCAAGTCCCAGAAGTTGTTCTGCAGCATCGCCTTCATCCTCGTGGGGATGGCTCCGTTCAGCAGGTACTTGTCCAGTGGCCCGGCATGACTCCAGATCTGGCTACGTGGGATGACACCGAAGCCTTGAGGCAACGCTTCCCTAAAGCCCTGGCTTGGGTACAAGCCGGTTCTCAAGGGGAGGGGAGTGTCACGGCACCTCACCCTGGCAGTGCTCTCCAGTCCTCTCTGCCGCGACAAGGCAAGCGCGCGCGGGTCCAGAGCTCTCGGATCTCCGGCCCACACTGGGATTGCAAGGCCTGCTCGGCCCAGCCCAAGACACAAGCCGAGGCTCAGCCATAAGTACCCGGAAGGAAGAAGAGCAAAGCAACCAAAGACATCTTCTCTGAACTCTGTAAGCCATACTCGGCATAATTAGACCAGTACCAGTAATATTCCTCCTACCGTAGAACACCTTCTTCCCCATCTCCGTTGGTGCCCAGCATCGAGGGTGCTAACACCGGCCAAGTTATTCTGTTTACTTGTCTGCACAAGGCAAACCATATTCATCAACCATCGTCTCTTCTGGCCCTGTACATGGTCCGGTTACAGACCGGCCAACCCATCAAACCAGCCCACCGAAAACCATGTCCATGGGTTACGTATGGGTTGGTTTGCTGCGGGTTCCGGACCGCTAATCCGTCGAAGGCATCTTCGTTTTCTTCGACTCGTGTGACCGCTGGCGGCGGCGACCAGCAGAAGCTAGAACCAGACAGGGCGGTTCACAGCCGCGGATATCGAGCCAGCGGCGGCGTGCGCACCCATCTTGGTTGGCAAGGGCGTCTTGGCTGGCAGCGACGGCGGCGGCAGCACGCCCATCTTGACTGGCAGCGACGCCGGCGGCGTGCGCCCATCTTGGCTCGCAGCAGCAGCATGTTGCTGCCGTGCCTTCCCGCTGACTCGCTGCAGAACTGCTGCTGCCTCCGCCCAGCAAATTTCCGATTGCTGAATTTGACGCAGATTGGCTTCCTGTCCGGCTGGCCGCCGCCGCCGCCGCTGCTGCCGGGGAGACGTCTGCTTCATCTTCCACACGATCACGTCTCCCTGTTCTGATTCAGCGACATCTTCCACGCCTTGAAGACGCCCGTGGCCGTCGTCTTCCTGATTCAGCCGCATCTTCCACGCCTTGGGGACTACCGTGGCCGTCGTCTTCCAGGTAACCGTGAAAACCATGATACCCGTGGTTCCAAACCATCGAATCCGCATGCCACACGGGTTGGCCTGGTTTTTACCCGGAGCCCGGTAAAACCAGACCATGTATAGGCCTAGTCTCTTCCAACATGAAGTGCACATTCTCTAGATGGAACATGACATCAAGATCACTGGCCAAAGCTGAGAGAGGATAAATGAAGAAAAGGAAAGCAGCATCAGCCCTAGTTACACAATAATGCTACACCCAGCGTGATTGTTTTGTTAACCATTACTATACGTTAGCTTGTGCTAGAGAGCTAGGTGGATGCATGCAACAGGGATATGATTGGTTATTTGTTTTAATAGAGCTTGGCAACATGCAGAACATGTATGAAAACCTGAATGTAGTAACACAACTTGTAGAACATCAATTCTGTTTTTTAGCTCTCTGTCCATGAGTCAGCTTGCGTGCACCTCACTAGCCACATCTCCATGTTCTCCAGAAACGCAAATGATACCCACATCTTGGGAACCAGGCTCGACAGTAGCTTTTGCATGTAGGGTTATGTCACCAGACATCCAATCAACATAGATACATAGTATTGCATCTAGAGGGTCTGGTATGGATGAATTAAGCCAACAAATTACCCCATAACTATAGCTTGTGCACACATGTAAAAGTTACCGCATGATACTCATCACTCGTGTAATATCAATCTACAAACTAAAACTGCCTACATGTATTTGTAGGCCACATCATCACTGAAACAATGTATGGTGAATATTTCCTTTCAAAATTTACATGTCTACAAAAGTACTTGCTGCGTATCATTTACACCTTGAAATTTGCTATGAGAAGTTATTTATAAAATATTTCTCTGGTATAAGAAATAGACGTGTGTGATGAGCAGTCAAAGCTCTTTGAAATGTTTGATCATCAGTACAGTCTTCTGACAGCCACATTAGCTCTTGGACCTTGGAAGAGGCGACGTAGGTGGAGCAGTCATATAATCAGTAGCCATTTAAAATCTCTCAATTTTCCATGTACGTAGTTCTGCTTTTTGTTGATGCACCGAACGCCTTTATTTAACCTTTTGATTTATGGACAATGGCAATCGGCAATAATATAAATTCAGCAACACGCAAAGCAGAACTGCATTGCCCCGATGGTGGCAGAGATGTGGCCATATCTCAGCTAATTAATAAGAGTCATGGCTTGCATTTGCCCTGTGTGTAGTAGCAGTAGGTACGGGAGGCTTCATGAAACTAGGCTACAGAAGTGTTGGCTTCTAAAGCGCGAGCCCTCTGCAGAGAACACAAGACTTATGTATGACCGGAAAACATATCATAATTCTAGAATAAAAACTTATATGCCATTCAAAATGTTGTTCTTCCTCCTACCATCTAGCGTACTAGGAACGACACTTCCCTTTGGTGTCACATTTTCATCAATTAAGCTATGTAAATCAGATATTCTATGTACTATCAAGTATAAACAGATCATCATCACCCAGTACTATTTGCAATATACAACAGTTTCAAATATATCAAATTACGTGCCACATTTTATGTATAAATAAACATGGCCACAGGACGTTCAGCTGCATATGCAGCATGCTAGACTGCATCCTGTTCATGTTTGCCCCTGTTTATTCTGTATGACGCGGGTGATCAAATAATGCCATAATGGCAAACAAAAATCAAAAGTTTGATTCTAGCTTTCAATGATGACAATGATTTTGTTGGTATCATCGTCATTTTATTTGTCTCATCTCTCAATGAATTACTGAAACACAAAAGGTACAAGATCTTGGTGATCCTCTAATGATTCTTGAAATAGTTGTGTAGTACTGTGTAGCCGTGATATATATACACTTCTCCATTGCACTTAAAAAAACACACACGACGTTATTATTCGATAGAGTTACCATCTTCCAATTTGTTATAACATCTGCAAAAAATTAGCAATGGCAAGTGATATAATGTAATACCCCAAAATACGTTTTGAGTATTAGAAAGCATATGGTGGCAAAAGGTTCAATAGGAGTTTTAATGAGTGGCAAAAAAAAAATTTATTATACATTGGTGGAATCGATGATCAGAGGCCGTAGGTGTGTAGAGCTCGCCGAATATATTCCATTCGACTACTGATTTGTACCATTTGGATTTCGGATCTTGGAGATATAGGTTTTTCAAGTTGCGTGGAAAATGTGAACAGTGCCACGATTACTGTAGCATGGCGCTACAGTAACCTTCATCGTCCTTTTTATGACTCCTCAACTGAAAACCTAATCCTCTCATCCCTTGAGCTGCCACCTATCTCACACATCCGAGAAAAAAACAAGGGAAGATTAGAGGATGGAGGAGAGCTTAGGGAGAGAGTTAGGGCTTGGTTGTCGTTTGTCGCCATGTTGGTTTGCCTCTCAGAACTGGTTGGTCATCTTCTCTTTTCCCTTTGATTTCCATCAATCCCATGTTCTCCCCTCGCTATTCTTGATGGTGGTGCTGTCCATGGAGTAGATCATGTCAACGGAACATGTAACTAAGGAGATCAGTGCGAGGGAGAAGGGAAAACGGGAGTCTTCTGCTAGCGATCTTCTTAGTTCTTGTGGTGGGATGGTATTATGGTAAGATCTCACTTGTGTCCATGTGTTGATGTGGAATCCATGCTAGGGTTTACCGAAATAGATAAACTAGTTGAAGGGTTAAGGGTTCTAATCTCGTAATTAATTCATGCTGTGTTTTCAGATTCTGCAGTTGTTGATTATGTGTTGTTTAAGGCTTCTTTTATGTGCCGTAAAATCATAGAAAAATTATATTGTATTAGTAGACTTCATAATCTTTCTTTTTGGTGTAAAGATCATGTTTATAGCCCTTATGGTTTGAGAGATATGACCATTGTTTGATGACACAGTTGTGCTGTCAGAATTCTGGACAGCAGTAGATGCATTTAGTTTTACGATATCTTAAGCCCATAATCTCAAGATATGATCTACATGAAAGTTGTAGTAACTTTTATAAGCTTTTCAGATTGTTAAAGATCATAAAGTTTGGTTAAGTATACCTTTAGTTATGTATGTTTTAGTTGGCTTCTGTTGTTTCTCTGTCAGAAAAGTTCAGTAAGATTGTTGGCTTGTTTTGGGTATCTTAGTCTCTTCAAAATCTGAGAGTTATAACATGAAAGTTGTTGGAAATAATGTTTGAGAAAAATTCATAATTTCTGAACTTGTGATTTGTTCACACCAAAAATGTGAAGCATGGCTGCTGCTGTTGTTGCTTGTTTGATCGCTGCTTTGAGGGAAACGATGGTGTAGACTGTAGAAGTGATTTCTGTGTCATTTGTGTATTCTTGTCTGAGTATGGTTTCTGAGGTATTGATGTTTGAACATGTGGTGCTCCTGTGGATTGTTCTTAGCTCACGTTTTTATATCGTCGTCTTAAGACAAGTAAACGTAGCGGTGGTTGCTACAGCATGGCAGGTTATTTATTCTACCTTCACTTTGCCATAATGTTAATTGAATCAAGATATTATTCCTATAATTATGAAAATCCCTTTAAAGTAATTTACTTATGATGATCACTATTGATTCTTTTGTCATATATCTATTATCATGAGGTAAGTGCTATGTTTTAAAATTGTGGATGTGTGTGGCACATGTGGAAAGTATTGATGTGGTTGCATCATATCATTGCACCATTTTGCATTGCTCAACATTTGTGGATGTCGCTGCTTGCTGGCTGCGACCATACTGGTATAGTATCATACATTGCCCGAGGAGGGGTACGATGCAGCTTCATACCTTGTTGGGTATGGAGACAGTGGACATGCATATGCATTGCATTTGCACTCATTGAGGTTATCTTTTATGGAAGTTGTGGATATGAGGAGTTTTTTTATTGAGGAAGCAGTTTATGTATTGAACATTATAATGTTGTTTACTTCTTTATGTTGATGTCAGTGGATAAGTAATTGGACTATGAATTATTAATTGCTTATGTTGATATACCTTCCATGTTTAAATTGATGCCCTAATTAACTTGTAGTTTAAATGACATGATCAGACAGTTTGCCTGCTGAGATTTATTCTCATCCCTTTATCATTTCAGGTGCTTGATTGGATGCTTTGCCTGATGGGATGGGATGGGATTAGTGAGACATCTTCGATGTTTCACTCACATTTAGAGATAATAATAAAACTTTTGGATTGTTATAATAATCTTAGTCAACGTGTCATAGTGAACCGTTGAGTATTAATAATGTCGGGGACCAAAATAAGGGCCCCTTTAGGAAAGCCCAACAAACGCAAAATCTGGCCCAGCAGGCCGCCCGCAACTTTATCCGGGCCATGGCTCCAAGGCAGCAGAGCAAGCGCATGGTCTCCAGCCCACCCGAGCCTACCCCCGCAAAGGCCTCGGACAAGTGCCAATTCTCCGCCTCGCCCGAGCCCCCCAGCGCTGGGGCCTCGGATGAGTTTACGCCTTCCGCCTCCCCGAGCCTTCAGCGCCGGGGCCTCGTGACGAGCCTTCAATTTCTGTCCTCCCGAGCCCCCCCGGCGACCAGGCCTCGGGCCGGGACGGACGCCCGACTGCAGTCAAGGCCGTACCACCAATTTGACGCACATCTACTGCCGCTCGCCCATGGCCCGTGTCAGGGGCGCTCCATGCCCTGGCAGGGGATGGGCATTGACCCGTCGCGACCCACGCCGGCAATCATGCTTACGCGATCCCCACAGTGAAGGCCACGCCCGCCACTGTGGGACGCTGTGCTGCCTAACCACTATGCCAAGTTCCATCGCCAAGGTACCAGGGCACCGCCCGCCACGCCGGAGCAACGACAACCGATGTCACCCTCTGTACGGGAGAGGACTGGATGCCCCTCCAGTCAACCAACAGTCCACCCCGTGAGCTCTGAGCCCGGGATGGGCGACCACTGCGCCGGCGGCCATCTGCGGCTGTTTCAACCACTCCCCGTACGGCAACGAGCTCCGAGGCCCCCCAAGCCTCGGATTCCAGGCGGGTCAAAGCTACAGCAAGCTACAGGGCTCGGACATCCCCTCCGTCACGATCCACCCACTCCAAGCAGGGACGTCCGTCATTCTGACCAACAAGGCCAGGGAGGCGACATAGCGTTGCCCCGTCACGATCCAGGATAGCCTGCCCACTCCGGAGCCTCGGACGAGGAAGGACAGAAGCCCACGACCTAGCCACGAGCACCTCCACCTCTTGTAAGGCTCTGCCCTCCCCTTACGGCTATAAAAGGGGGAGGCAGGAGTCCATAGGCGACAGGCACACATAAGCCTGATATTGGCACTTCACTCAATCATCCACGAGACTTGGGACCTAGTCCCTCTCTCACTGCTTGTACACCCTACCTACGAGCACTTAGGTGCAAGATAATACAAGAACCTCTCTTCCCCACTGGACGTAGGGCCTTCTCTTGCCCGAACCAGTATAAATCTTTGTGTCCATCTTGCACACATCTGGAGTCGGGAGCACGCACCATAAATTTACTCGTTGGTGCTAGGACCACCAGTTCTAGCACCGACAGTTGGCGCGCCAGGTAGGGGAGTTGTGCATGTTTCGCCTCTTTTCCCGCTAGACCTCCGGATGGCCAGCAGTCGCGATAGCCCCAACTCTTCTCCCCCCAGCCGCTAGAGCCAGGGACCCTGATCCAGTTCAGAGAGTTTGAGTTCGTGTCGACTGGTACCCAGTTCGACATGGAGCTCCTCCTGGTCGGGGCTCAGGGACCTCCTGACGAGGCCCCGGTGGATCCATCACCGGCCTGGCGCAGGAGGCACCGTGGCACTCGCGCCCGCCGTGCGTGGCGGACTCGCCATGACGCTAGCGGTTTGGAGGAGGTCTTCGCGGCACTGCAGCTGGGCGATGCCTCCCGGAGGAACGCCACCGCCACCGTCACCACGCCAGCCGTTTGGCCTGGCCAACGCCGCCGCTACGAGCGCCGTTGGTCTCCACCGCCATGGGAGCCCTGGAGGGGCGCCCACGTCGTCGGGCGGCGCTCCACGGAGCGCCCCAACGCCGACATCCCCGATTGATCCATCCACGCCTACGAGGAGTACCGGATCGTGCAGGCGGAGTGGAGCGGTCCCGCATGCGCTTACGTCCACCCGATCCGGTGCTACCTCGAGGACACGGAGCCCAGAGTTCATCCCGAGCACGCCTTCGCCTTTGGCTACCCCGACTCTGACTCCCCGGACGACATGTATGACCCAACTTGCGAGTGCTTCCATGTGGAGATTGGTGGCCTCGCACCGGGCGGCAACGACAAATGACGGCACGACGACCGAGATCAAGATCCTAGGCACATCGTCGGGCCCGCCCGGCCCGCAACCCCGGTGGATCCAAGCACCTCCCGCCCGCGGGGCCAGAGCAGCGGACCCCGACCCGGGCCTGCGATCCCGCCGAGGGGCGAGGGCCCGGTGGCCCACCCCAGGGACCCACGCCGACCCACCGCCGAGCAGATCCGCGAGCTTAGGGCTAAGTTCGAGCACGATTGTCTTCGCCTGCCAGAGACATTAACGCTCGAAAGCATGGCCACCGAAGCGGTGCGCAACCCGGTGCCTTTTGGCTCGGCAACACGCCCGCGACGCCCACCGTAGGATCATCAAGGGCGAGGGGCGAGTGTCCTCCCGTCTTCCAAATAAGGCGAGCTGTAACGCCGTAAGGCGCGGGCCCTTCTCCTCCGAGCGATGCCGCGAGCCCTCCACCTCGAAGGGGCGCCGCATCCGCGATGAGGTGCGGGGCTACATCGAGACTGCCGCTGTATAGCAGGCCGAAAGCTCAGCCACGCCTTCAGCGGCGCAGGACGGCGGAACTCGAGGGTGCCCCTCGACGAGCGAGGCCTCATCCACCCTACCCCTCACGAAAGCCAGCTCGCGAGCGCATCCAGGACAACCGTGGCAGCCTTGACGACGGCGACGCGCGCAACATCGTGAGGGAGGCAAGGGCGCGGGCCAAACGCGACCGCCAGCCGCATAGAGGCGGCAAAGCGTGGCAATGACGAGGACCGCGACGACGCAGATCCCCCAGGGCCACGTGCCTTCAGCCGGGAAATCCACAGCGCTCGGTTCCCCTTTCGGTTCTGTCAGCCCGCCAATGTCACCAAGTACTCGGGAGAGACGAACCCCGAGGTCTGGCTCAACGACTACCGCCTGGCCTGCCAGCTGGGCGGGGCGGACGACGATAGGCTCATCATCCGCAACCTCCCTCTCCACCTAGGCGACGTCGCTCGGGCATGGTTGGAACACCTTCCCTCCCGCACGATCTTCGACTGGGGTGACCTGGTCAAGGTCTTCGTGGGAAATTTCTAGGGCACATACGTGCGCCCTGGGAACTCCTAGGATCTCCGCAGCTACCGCCAGAAGGCCGACGAATCGCTCCACGACTTCATCCACCGCTTCTCAAAGAGTGCACCGAGCTGCCCAACGTGGCCGGCACCGCCATTATCAGCGCGTTCCTAGACGGAATAACCTGCAAGGAGCTGGTCCACGAGCTGGGCTGAAAGATGCCCTCCACTGCCAACGAGCTGTTCGAGGTGGCTACGAAACTTGCCTCCGGCGAGGAGGCAGTGGGAGCCATTTTTCACGGCACCATCGACAAGGGAAAGCGGAAGGACGAAGGAGCCAAGGGAGCGGCAGCCCGCAACCCCAAGAAGAACAGGAGGGGCAAGCGGAAGGGGAAGAAAGGCAAGAAAGAGGAAAAAGACTCCGAGGATGACCTCATCGCAGCGGCCGACCGCAAGGCGCCCCGAGGCCCCCCGGGGCCCAGGGCCTTCGACGACATACTCAAGAAGCCTTGCCCCTTCCACAAGTTCCCCGTCAAGCACACCATGGGGGAGTGTGACTTGGCCTGTCGATTCTACCAGAAGCTCCCCCCGCTCGAGGATAAGAAGAAGAAGGAGGAGGAAGGCAAGGGTGAAGGGTTACCGGAGGTCCACGATGTCTTCATGATCATCGGAGGCCTCCCATCAAACCTTTCCCCGCGCCAGATCAAGCGCGAGCACTGAGAAGTGTTCTCGGTGTGCCCCGCCACGCCACAGTACCTGCCATGGTCGGTCGACACCATCACCTATGGCCTCGACGATCACCCACTCTACGTGCCGAACCCCGGGAGATACCCGCTCGTGGTGGATCCCGTCGTCGGCAACGTCCGGCTCACCAAGGTACTGATGGATGGCGGCAGCGCCCTCAACATCCTCTACGCTGAGACCCTCAGCCTGTTGGGGATGGAGCACCCGCACCTCCGACCCTCTAACTCCCCCTTTCAGGGCATCGTGCCAGGCAAGCGCGCTTGGCCCCTCGGACAGATTGATCTCCCCGTTGTCTTCGGGATGCCATTGAACTACCGCAAGGAGGTCATCACCTTCGATGTGGTTGACTTCCAAGGAACCTATCACGGCATCCTCGGACGTCCCACGTACGCGAAGTTCATGGCGGTCCCAAACTACACGTACCTCCTCCTTAAGATGCCAGGCCCCAACGGTGTCATCACCGTCAGCTCCTTCTACGAGCACGCCTTTAACTGCGACGTGGAGGCCATCGAGCATGCTGAGGCCATGGCTGTCTCCGAGGCCCTCGACTCCAAGCGCCACACCGGCACCTTCGAGCCGTCTGATGGAGTGAGAGAGGTCCCGCTTGACCCCTCCTCCTCGTCCGGCAAGACGATGAAGATCTGCGACTCCCTCGACCCTAAATAGGAAGCTGTGCTCGTCGACTTTCTCCACGCGAACATGGACATCTTCGCGTGGAGTCCCTCGGATATGCCGGGCATTCCGAGGGATGTCACCGAGCACTCCCTTGACATCCGGGCTGGATCTAGACCGGTGAAGCAGCGCCTGCGCCGATTCGATGAGGAGAAGTGCAGGGCCATCGGTGAGGAGGTGAACAAGCTTTTGGTGGCCGGATTCATCAAGGAAATGTTTCATCCCGAGTGGTTGTCTCTAATCCTGTACTGGTTAGAAAGAAGAGTGGGAAATGGAGGATGTGTGTAGACTATACCAGTTTAAATAAAGCATTTCCAAAAGTCCCTTTTCCCTTACCACGTATCGATCAGATAGTTGACTCCACTTCGGGGTGTGAACTCTTGTCCTTCCTTGATGCTTACTCTGGCTACCACCAAATAAAGATGAAAGAGTCCGACCAGCTCGTGACATCTTTCATCACCCCGTTCGGCATGTACTGCTACGTGACAATGCCCTTCGGACTCAAGAACGCAGGGGCATGTACCAGCGGTGCATGCTGGGCGTCTTTGGTGACCACATCAACGAAACCGTAGAAGCTTACGTCGACGACATCGTGGTCAAGACCAAAAAAGCTGATGACCTTATCTCTGACCTCGAGATCGCCTTCCAGTGCCTCAAGGCCAAGAGCATCAAGCTCAACCCTGGAAAGTGCGTCTTTGAAGTCCCCCGAGGCATGCTCTTGGGGCTCATCGTCTCCAAGCGCGGCATAGAGCCCAACCTGGAGAAGGTGACCGCGGTGACAAGCATGTGGCCAATCAAGGACTTGAAGGGCGTGCAGCGAGTCATGGGCTGCCTAGCGGCCCTCAGCCGCTTTATCTCATGGCTCGGCGAGAAGGGCCTGCCCCTATATCGCCTCCTGAGAAAGTTCGAACGCTTTTCCTGGACCTCCGAGGCTCAGGAGGCCATCGACAAGCTCAAAGCCCCCCTCACCAGTGCCCCGATACTCGTCCCGCCTACCGAAGGTGAGCTCCTCCTCCTGTACGTCGCTACAACAACGCAGGTGGTCAGTGCGGCCATCATCGTCAGGAGGCAGGAGGAAGGCCACGCTCTGCCGGTCCAGAGACCGGTCTACTTGATCAGCGAGGTGTTGTCTGAGACCAAGATCCGCTACCCGCAGATCCAGAAGCTGCTCTACGCTGTGGTCCTAACTAGGCGCAAGCTCCGACACTACTTTGACGCCCACCCGGTGACGGTGGTCTCCTCCTTCCCATTAGGGGAGATCCTCTAAAACTGGGAAGTCTAGGGATGGGTCACCAAGTGACCCATCGAGCTCATGGGAGAGACCCTCTCCTACACGCCGAGGAAGGCAATCAAGTCTCAGGTCTTGGCCGATTTCCTTGCGGAGTGGACCGATACCTAGCTGCCGCCGCCTCAGCTCCAGGCAGAGTGCTGGACCATGTACTTCGATGGATCCCTGATGAAGACCGGAGCCGGCGCCAGCCTCCTCTTCGTCTCTCCCCTCAGAGTGCACATGCGGTACGTAATCCGCCTCCACTTCCCAGTGTCGAACAACATGGTAGAGTACGAGGGCCTGCTCAACGGGTTGAAGATCACCGTCAAGCTCGGCGTCAAGCGCCTCGACGTCCGAGGGGACTCGCTGCTCGTCATCGACCAGGTCATGAAGGACTCGAGCTGCCACGACCCTAAGATGGACACGTACTGCAAAGCGGTGCACGCCATAGAGGACAAGTTCGATGGCCTCGAGCTCAACCATGTTGCCCAGAGGCACAACGAAGCCACCGATGAACTCATCAAGATCATCGCTGGAAGAGCCCTGGTTCCCCCTGACATCTTCACCAAGGACCTTGCTGCCCCCTCAATCAACCTCGAAGGGCGGGAGGAGGCCCCGAAGAGCCTCTCCCACCCCCTCGGGGGCTGGAGGAACATCCGAGGCACCCTCTCCAGCCGAGACTCCCTCGGCCTCCGAGGCGCCCTCGGTGCTTGGTTCCGAGGTGATGGAGATCAACGAAGGGGACCCAGAGGCCGAGCCCAAGCCAGACTGGAGGAAGCCATATCTCGATTGGATCATCCGAGCGACACTCCCTGAGGATTTCAACCAAGGACAGCGTATCGCGAGAAGGGCAAAGTCCTTTGTCGTGATAGAGGACGAGCTCTACAAGCGAAGCCCCTCGAGGATCCTGCAGCGGTGCATCATGGTTAAAGAAGGCCTCGCCCTCGTCCACAAGATCCATGCCGGAGTGTGCGGCCACCAAACGCTCCCCGCTCCCTCGTCGGCAGCGCCTTCCAACAGGTTCCACCGGGCCGATCGCGGTCGGGCCGACGCCACGTAGGTGGTATGCACCTGTGAAGGCTGCCAGTACTACGCTCGTCAGACGCACCTACCGGCTCAGGCACTCCAGACCATTCCCATCACATGGCCTTTCGCTGTGTGGGGCTTGGACCTGGTAGGACCCCTCAAGAAGGCGCTCGGGGGCTTCACCCATCTGCTTGTCGCCATCGACAAGTTCTCTAAGTGGATCGAGGCGCGCCCTGCGACCAACATTCGGTCCGAGCAGGCGGTGCTCTTCTTCACCGACATCATCCTCCGCCGCGAGTCCCGAACTCCATCATCACCGACCATGGCACCCAGTTCACGGGGATAAAGTTCGAACCTTCGCGACAGCACCAGATATGCATCGTCGGTCCTCGGTACCGCACCCCCGTTGACGGCCACTATTGTATTAATTCAACCGTCAACTAGCCATGAAAAGGATGCAAATGTGATCACCAAAGTAGACATAGGGTTTACACTGACCGAATTCCATGAGTTTTGATGTTTCACTATCTATGCAGGCGTAAACCGGAAAAGGCACAAACACAAGAGCTTATCAGAACAAGGAAACCGAAAATGGACTCTACGGCTACACAGGAAGATTCCAGAAGAGACGAGAAGGCACCACGCCGAGCCGGAGGCCCGGAGGCCACCAGGTGGGACCGGCCGGTCTGGCCTAGGCCCCCGTCCAAATTTCGGTTCACCCGGTTCGCTCCACCGCCTTTGAGGATCAATCCTAGCCGCCCGACAATGTCGGTTTGATCCGATGGCTGACGATCATCGCCTAGGGCTATAAAAGGAGAGGCACCCCCCTGGGGAGAGCCCCTATTCATTCATTCTCATTCAGAAGTTTGATCATTGGCTAGAAACCCTAATCAGAGCTCCTTAGCTAGGGCCTAGATAGCTAGATTAGAACTAGAGGGAGGCAAGCGCAGGCATGGATTCCGGAGCCATCAAGAGCTTGGATTTGGTATAGTTCTTACCTCCTCTCGCCTTTGTTCTCTTTCATTGTATAGTTATATGATTGCTACAATTGAATTGATGAATTCTTATTTATTTATATTCATAGTTATTATGTTCTTTGTCTATTGTGGTTATATGCTTAGTATAGCTAGATTAACATTATGTTTATCCATAGGTTCGTATAGCACTCATCTAATGGATCGTTGGGTGAGTGATAAACATTGTGTAAGCGTGGTGCTTGTACGTTGTTTATCTGCGAATGCACCCTATAGGCTGGGTTTAGTAGATCGTGGGTGTGATATTCCTGTTGAGTCCTATGTAATCTGAACCCCGTTTATAGGCACAGTAGGGCTTGTATACAACGAAAGGGCGTGCTATGTTCTCAAACTTCCCTAGTACGTCCACTATGAATAAATGTAATGCTAACCTTAGCCATGATTACTAATATACATTAACATGTAGCTAGGAATTACGCAGGAATATCTCTTGATGTTCTACTAGCAACCCTAATGATATAGCTAGGAGTCTCTATCTGTTTACACTAATGATTATATACTTATCTTATCATTTATCTTGTGACTTACCCCTGCATTGAGTAGCGAGAACATGGTTATGCCTATTCGTTACACTCTAGGTCAACACACTACCTTTACACAGCCATGTAGACCTTCCTTTGGGAAAATATAAATGATAACCCGTAATACTCCGGGTAAAATACTACAATGGTATTTAATCTGTGCACTTGCGGATACATTTCTATATTCTAGATGGTGGCATGATTTAATACCACACCCCTTGGTGTTATGCTTGGGATGACAACTTGGCATTCTAGGGGTGGTGCGCTACTCTAGCATTTTTGGCGCCGTTATTAGAGATAACATTAAGAGGTGTGAACAAGCATTTTTGGCGCCGTTGCCGAGAAAGGCAATTGGTAATTTAAAAGGGTAGCGATAGACCTAATAAACTAATGAGATAGAGGAGACCATAGACCCCTACTCAATGCAGGCTTACCCTTCTATTTTCTATCTTTGTGAAATCTTATGCGGGGTAATGAATGAGTGGTTTTGATCTGCCAGATAACTACGTTGAAAATCCGGAGAAATTCTTTCGAAGGAAGAAATTCCAGCAAGTGAGGGACATCTTTGAATCTCCATCAAGGACACCCACTGCTGAGGTTTGTTCTTTGGAGGAGCAAGTTCCTACAAGAGAAGAAGAAGAGCAACAAGAGGGCAATTTAGCACCAGCCTTTGAAGAAATGGCTGATAAGTCACTGCGCGAGTTCTCCGCTCTGAACACCAACAACATTCGCACTGGACCTAACGTCGAAGTTGGGGAGAATGGATTTGAGCTCAAGCCGGCTCTCATCACCATGGTGCAAGCCAATCTGTTCTGTGGGAAAGCACATGAAGATGCAAGTGCTCATCTCCAACACTTCCTAGAGATTTGCAGCACTTTCAAGCTGAAACATGTACCAAAGGATACCGTTCTGCTCCATCTGTTCCCATTCTCACTATTAGGAAAGGCAAAGCAATGGTTCTACGCCAACAAAGATAACCATATAACTTGAGATAAGTGCTCCACAGCTTTTCTAGCAAGATTCTTTCCTATGGGCAAGACGAGTGCCCTAAGAGGGAAGATCTCAAGTTTTCAGCAGCAATATGATGAGTCAGTCCCTGAGGCCTGGGAACGCTTTCAAGACTATATATCAGAATATCCTCATCATGGGATGGAGAATTGGCTTCTGATGCAAACTTTCTATCACGGGCTCACCAACAGCACCCGCAATAATGTTGATGCTGCTGCTGGAGGTGCATTTATGTCACTGACCATACCACGAGCTACTGCTCTTATGGAAAACATGGCCTCCAATCAAGATTGGAATGATGAGCGCCAAGCCACCTGCAAGAGGAGTGGAGGAATGCACCAGCTCAAGGAGGTAGACATGCTGTCTGCCAAGATAGATCTGCTCATGAAGAAGCTAGAAGATAAGTCAAGCCAGAGACAAGATGTCATGCGCATTAATGATGCATGCATGACTTGTGAAGTGTGTGGCAATATGGGACACTCAGGCAACAGCTGTTCTGAGACCCGTGAGGATGTGAACTTCAACAACAACAACAACAACTATCATTCTTAAAATCAAAGATGGAACCAGCAAAGGCCCAACTACCAAGGTAACTTCCAAGGTAACTTTCAAGGCAATAATTACAATAACTATGCTCAACTGCTTTTGAGAGAAGTGATCTCCAACCAAAATAAAATTATGGAGACTTTATCTAGGAAGGTAGCATCCAATGATAAAATGCTAGAGAATATAAACATTAAAATGGATAGCTTTACCTCTGGCTGTTAAGAACCAAATTTAGCTTCAATAAAATGATCGAACAACAACTAGCTCACCGGCGGCCGCTGTTCCACCGACCAATGAAGGTAAGATTCCAGGGCAACCTCTAGAGCCCGAGACCGCGAATCTGGTTGATGTTTATGCAGGTTACTACGCTGAAGCATCATCAAGATGGAAGGATGAGTCCATGCCACCTAAGAGAGGAGATCCAGGGAGACCTGTGATTCCCATCACTATTGGGCAGCGTGACTTCCCTAAAGTTGTCTGCGATCTAGGCGCCAGTGTCAACATCATGCCTAAGGTAATTTTCGACCAAGTCTTTCCATGGGCATCATTGTTGTACACAGATATGTGTTTATAGCTTGCAGACCAGACGATCAAGTACCCCAAGGGAATCTTAGATGACGTGTGCATACGAATCGGGAGATCATATGTCCCTGTAGACTTTGTAGTCCTAGATACCGGCAGGGACCCCAAGAGTCCAATCATTCTTGGCCGACCATTCCTGAGTACTGCAAAGGCTGTCATCTACATGGACAGTGCTAAGATTTGTTTCACCATCAAGGGCAATAAAGAAAAGTTTAGTTTCAAGAACAAGACCCTTGAAGCTCCTATAGATCCAAGAGGAGCTTACTTTCATGTCAAGCCAACAAATGAAGGAACCAAGAGAAATTCAAATGGGAAGAGAAAGAACAAGAATAGAAGACAAGTGAGAAAGCAGGTCCAAGTAGTCAAGGCTGTTGAGTACAAGCACGACCACTTCTTAGCTTCACCATTCTTAACCAAGAAAGAGGATCCAGACACGCCAGCCATTGATTGCACCATTGGGCAGTGCTCATTGTATAATGCCTTCTGCGACACCGGATCAGCTGTCAACATAATGTCTAAAAAGGTATATGATCTATTATTCGATACACCCCTGTACCCTACCTATATGCAGCTGCAGCTGGCGGACAATACAACGAGATTTCCAGAGGGAGTAGCAAGAGACATCATGGTCAAGATTCAGGACCACTACGTCCCGACTGACTTCATGATACTGGACATGGGAGAAGAAGATGAGACGCCTATCATACTTGGAAGGCCGTTCCTCAGCACCACTAACGTGATCATCTACAATGGATCAGGCCAAGTCCACTTCCAATTTCCAGGAGAGAAGGTACGCTGTTATTTTAAAGATCATAACTCTCCTGGATTAGCAGCTTTTACCCAGTCTAAGAGGAGAGACGTCAGCGCCGGAGGAATCGCTCTCAAAAGAGCAATGTTAAGGAGGAGGAAATCAAGGAAGAATCTACAGCACCAAAGGCACAACCTATGAAGGTATGGAAAGAAAAGGTAACCTCCTCAACTGAGTCATCATCACCAGGAGGTCCAACATCAGGGTCCCCATCCTCGGGATCCGATGGCGCACCCCAGGAGTGAAGACGAAGAGAAGTTTGTCCGGAGGACTTTAAACTCCGAACCCTTGCCATAAGGTAACAGTGGTAGTTATCCATTTACTTTCTTGCACTTTTAATTCGTAGTTAGTTTTTAGTATCTGTATAGAAAATCATAAAAATATTTGGAAAACCTTAAAGCCCCATGTGACATGCCTACAGCGCAAGCTAAAGAAGTGTTCATTGTGGTGGCATAAAAATAAAATAAAAATTAGCGTACATATTTCATTCTATTTGATAAAAGAAAAAAAATCCAAAAATAATCATTGAGCATCTTGCTGCATTGAATGCACTGTAACAACCCTTTTGAAACCTCTCACAACAACCAGTCCACGAACAGCTAACCACTAACTGTTTACCCTAATCCGTTCCACGAGTCTTGGTGTTTTGTGAGATATTTGCTGTAGGATGACTCTGAGAGTCAGTCCACCGAGGGATCATCATCTTCATCACTCGAAGTACACCTTCTTGTACACAGCTAACCACTGTGTGAAGGAAGCAACTTCTTGTTGGGTGAAATGTAGATTCTTGGCTACACCAGCTCTTATAAAGTGTGAGCTCCATCGAGAGGACTGCTTAGCTTCAATGCTCAACCACGACAACAACCAGCTTGGGGGAAGACATCCCCTAGGTACCCAGGTAAGTGTACCTACGCGATTATCGAGTTAGTCATAAAAAATTAAAAATACCAAAAATATGTGAGCACATGAAGGTTCACCATAGTATCTAAGAAAACCTAAAAATACCAAAAATATGTGGGCACATGAAGGTCCATGCTTTTTAAGAGTCCTTAGAGTCTTTTTGAGTTTTATAGTTTGAGTCTTTGAAAAAATGAAAAATCAAATAAAAATATTTATCTTTCTAGAGTTAATAAAAAGGAAGCTCTTGAATGATTGAATTGAAATGACGATAAGCTGCTCTGTTATAACACCTTTAAAATGCCTAAAATTTAGATAAAAGTTTTCCCAAGTTTTAGCTCCAACTGTTTTGACATGAGAATTTGCTCTGAGCCTGAAACTTGTGGGTTGCATACGCTTGAACTAAGTCTAGGTACCTGATTGATAAGATTGAGAAAGTCTAAGTCGCTATCTATCTTATTCTAAGTGATGCTAGAGTTCTGGAGATTTATCTTTTGAAAAATGCAAAAACATGATGAGTTCCTAGATGACAAAGCTTATATTCCCACCAGAGCCAAACATGATGAGTTAGGCTAGTTAAACTTCCACATAAATACTGCTTGTCTTGCATTGAGTTTTGTCAACCTTTGTGACCCTGTGAGAAATCTGTCATGCTCTTGAATCAAGATCTACCTCCACATGCACTACTCTACACTGGAGTAGGCATAACAACATGCCATTCCACCTACATCTATTCTAAAAATGTTTTTCTCCTACACTGGGAGAGAACACCAAAAATATTCCATTAGGTTAGCCACCCAATAAATGCTCCATGTTCCTATGTTATCTCTCTAAATCCATCAATGCCAAAAAGGAGTGCTATGAGCTATGCAAAAAGATATTTAAGAAAAAGGGAGAAGAAAAGAAAGATGGACAAGTGTCCCAATACAAAACAATGGGTACATAGATGCCCGACCTCCTGAAAAAAAGAAAGAAAAAAAAGAGATAGCTCATAACCTCTGGCCAGTTTTCAAAGGAGAGAGAAGCATCCAAGGAGCTGAGTAGAATTAGGTTCCACTATATATCCACCATATCCATCCACTTATATATCTTGATTTGACTGCATGACTCATTTCTCCATGGATCCATTGTTTGACTTAGCAACATATGCATTGCAAGTTTGCTCTTTCAGTTTTCTCCTTACCTATGAGCTCCACATAAGCTTTAGTTATAGGATGAAAAGAAAGGCAATCATCATCTCCGTCTTGGTGAGAATCCACAAATACCACATATCTTGAGAGACTTGAGAGTGTCATACATGGGAAGCTCTGAGTTTTATTTGAAAACCCTCTAAAAAACTCCCGGAATGATAGTTGATCGAAGAACTTAAGACATAGTGCTTAGATGGGATCTTTCGGTCTGTCAAGCGCTCAAGACCCAAGGAAGAGCTAATAAGCCCCACAATCAAAGGTAACATGGGTACGTTTGAAAGTCAACTTAGTTATTGCATAACTTGGAGGAAAATTTCTGTCTGACTGCAGGTATATTTAGAGAGAGTTGCTCCGAGATGGCTAAAAGTGCTTAAACAGACACATATATTCAATAACTTTTCTAAGTTTTCTTTGCTAAGGGACTAGCAAAGGTTAAGCTTGGGGGAGTTGTTGACGGCCACTATTGTATTAATTTAATCATCAACTAGCCATAAAAAGGATGCAAATGTGATCACCAAAGTAGACATAGGATTTACACTGACCGAATTCCACGGGTTTCGGTGTTTCACTATTTATGCAGGCGTAAACCGGAAAAGGCGCAAACACAAGAGCTTATCGGAACAAGGAAACGGAAAACGCACTCCACGGCTACACAGGAAGATTCCAGAAGAGACGAGAAGGCACCACGCGGAGCCGGGGGCCCGAAGGCCACCAGGTTGGACCGGCCGGTCCCACCCTAGACCGACCGGGTCTGGCACAGGCCCCGTCCCAGCCCCGGTTCGTCCGGTTCGCTCCACCGCCTTTGAGGATCAATCCTAGCCGCTCGACAATATCGGTTTGATCCAATGGCTGACGATCATCGCCCAGGGCTATAAAAGGAGAGGCACCCCCCCTGGGGAGAGCCCCCATTCATTCATTCTCATTTAGAAGTTTGATCATTAGCCAGAAATCCTAATCAAAGCTCCTTAGCTAGGGCCTAAATAGCTAGATTAGAACTAGAGGGAGGCAAGCACAGGCTTGGATTCCGGAGCCATCAAGAGCTTGGATTTGGTATAGTTCTTACCTCCTCTCGCCTTTGTTCTCTTTCACTGTATAGTTATATGATTGCTACAATTGAATTGATGAATTCTTATTTACTTATATTCATAGTTATTATGTTCTTTGTCTATTGTGGTTATATGCTTAGTATAGCTAGATTAACATTATGTTTATCCATAGGTTCATATAGCACTCATCTAATGGATCGTTGGGTGAGTGATAAACATTGTGTAAGCGTGGTGCTTATACGTTGTTTATCTGCGAATGCACCCTATAGGCTGGGTTTAGTAAATCATGGGTGTGACATTCCTGTTGAGTCCTATGTAATCCGAACCCCGTTTATAGGCACAGTAGGGCTTGTATACGACGGAAGGGCGTGCTATATTCTCAAACTTCCCTAGTATGTCCACTATGAATAAATGTAATGCTAACCTTAGCCATGATTACTAGGTGTATTGCACTAACCATAATATACATTGACATGTAGCTAGGAATTACGCAGGAATATCTCTTGATGTTCTACTAGCAACCCTAATGATATAGCTAGGAGTCTCTATCTGTTTACGCTGATGATTATATACTTATCTTATCATTTATCTTGTGACTTACCCCTGCATTGAGTAGCGAGGATCTGGTTATGCCTATTCGTTACACTCTAGGTCAACACACTACCTTTACACAGCCATGTAGACCTTCCTTTGTAAAAATATAAATGACAACCCGTAATACTCCGGGTAAAATGCTACAATGGTATTTAATCTGTACGCGTGCGGATACATTTCTATATTCTAGATGGTGGCATGATTTAATACCACACCCCTTAGTGTTATGCTGGGGATGACAACTTGGCATTCTAGTGGTGGTGCACTACTCTAGCATTTTTGGCGCCATTATTAGAGATAACATTAAGAGGTGTCAACACACCCCCAGATGAACGGGCAGGTGGAACGGGCCAACGGGATGATACTGCAAGGGCTCAAGCCTCGGATCTTCAACAAGCTCGACAAGTTCGGCAAAAGATGGCTTGAGGAGCTCCCCTCGGTCCTCTGGAGCCTCAGGACGACGACGAGCCGAGCCATGGGGTTCACGCCCTTCCTCCTGGTATACGGCGCTGAGGCCGTTCTGCCAACCGACTTGGAGTTCGGATCCCCGAGGCTCAAGGCCTACGACGAGGCCCGCAACCAAGCGGCTCGGGAGGATTCGCTGGACATGCTCGAGGAAGCTAGGGACACCGCCCTCCTACACTCAGCTAGATACCAGCAGTCCCTCCGACGCTACCACGATCGACGAGTCCGGACCCGAGACCTCAGGGAAGGCGATCCGGTGCTTCGACTCCGCCAGGACAACAGAGGCTGCCACAAGCTCACACCACCCTGGGAGGGGCCCTTCGTCGTCACGGAAATCCTCAAGCCGGGCACTTACAAGCTCGCTAACGAGGCCGGCGAAGTCCTCAACAATGCTTGGAACATACAACAGCTACGTCGCTTCTATCCTTAGAAATTCCAAGCATCTGTACATACGCTTTGTACCGCACGTTTTTTGCTAAGGAAAACTAAGTCCTTGGGTGTTTGCCCAGGTCATAATGTCTCATCCTCAAAAGGGCTCAGTGAGGCTTGGCTTTGGCTTACCAAAACCAAGTCTCCCTCTGGGGCTAGAAAAGGGGGGACCCCTCCTGGAAAGCACCCCTCAAAACCTTTTTTGCTTTCTTGGCTAATTTTCGTAAACTCTACGCTCCCAAAAGTCTCGCGTACTTAGGAAAGGGCACGACAAGATGTCACCCCGAGGCCGAGGGCGATCGAGCCGCGAGGCCACCCACGCCCATGCGCTACGGTGCCTCCGCTTGCCACCCTCAGCCAAAGGAAGACTCCAAACGTTGCGAGGAGGTAGAGGGATCGCGGTAACTATTTACGCAGCCCCCCACCCTCGGCTAAGGAATGACCCTCGGCTGTGGAACATTCTCGCGAGTCCCTAACTTAAGTAACGAGGCAAGATCAAAGGCGAGACGCAAGAGACTACGAAAAAGCCATTTAAGCATAAGGCCTCGACGGGCCACAACACAAAATATCATTCAAAGAAAAGATAACACAAGATCTTTTCTTTACAAGGGCACTCGGGCCCAGGCCGTAGGGTCTACTGAGGGGCGTCCGGGGCGCCAGCGTCTTGGGCAGCGGCATCCACGGCTTCGGCACCTGTGGCGGCGACAGTCACGGCCCCGGCGTCCACGACCTCAGTGTCCACAGCCTCGGTGTCGCCAGCTGCATCTAGGGGGTGGAAATGACAGCGGGGCGAAGATGTCCACCCGGTGCGGCGGAGCTCCACTTTCCTCGGCCTCCTCGACGAGTTGTGCAAGCACTTCGCTCTCGCGACCCATCTCCTCCTCGGCCACTACAAGCCCCTCGGAGATCCGGGGGAGGTCGAGCCAATAGTGGGACATCGTCAGCGCAACGTGTGCGACACGCCGACTCGAAGGGCCTCCAGGGCGCGCGCCTCCATCCGCTGCGGCAACGCTGCCAGGACGCACCGATAGGCTGCTCCGCCCGGCGTCCCGGTATCCATCGCGGCGCGAGCGGCCGTTGCCTCCCCGCGTCAAGGCGTCGAGCTCGCCTCGCGCCGAGCCGTAGGCGGCTGCGGCGCGGCGAGACTCTCCTCCAAAGGCTCCGTCGTCCCTGTCCTTTAGCCCAGCAATAACCCGAGAGTGAAACTCCCAGACAATGCAGCACAGGCACGATGGACAGTCACGGTGCTTACCCTGCAGCTGGCCATGGAGGGACTCGTTCTCAGGGATCCCCTTCATGATTTCGCCCTTCATCTTGGCGTACTCGTCAGCGAGGACCTTGTAATCGCCCTCCGTGACCTCCAGCTTCTCGGACAGGGTCTTGATGGAGTCCGCCGAGCGTGAGGCCTCAGCAAGCACGGCCTCCTTCTTGGCCCGGAGCTGGTCAAGGCTCGTGGCGTGACTCACCACGACCTCCCTAGCAAGGGTGGCGTCCTCGCACGCTGTCGAAGCCTTAGCCCGCAGCTCGGAGACGAGAAGGCAGAGCTTCTCGAGCTCGGCGTCCTTCTCCGACACAGTTGTCGTCAGCTGAGCGACCAGACCCTTCTGATGAAGGAGCTCATCGTTGAGGCGAGCCAACGCCTGGAGGAACCCCGACTTCCCGCTCAGCGCCTTCGAGAGATCCTGTGACACTCACACCCTAGACGATTAGCCATCGGGAAAAAAGCCTCTGGAGGATAAAAGCCGTCGAAGATTGCTTACCTGAAGCAGGGGGAGCTCCGTGCCCAGCCCCGACACAATGGTCCGGGCGGCCTCCTCGTACCGGTCAACGCACTGCGTCACACGCACCCACAGGTCTCCCTCCTGAGCGTCATCCAGCGCGATGACCTCCTTCCCCTCCGGGGTCGGGCGCTCCTTCCAGACGAGCCGGTCCGCCATCAGGCTTCATGGCGTCCTCGGCCCCTGGGGCGGCCGACCCTCCTGCCTCGGCCGGCTCCCTTGGCGAGAAGCTTGCCGAGCGCTCCGCTCGGCGCCACGACGTCCCCGAGGGGAGCCTCCTTCACGCCTGTGCCTCGGCGGTCTCCTCCGTGGCCGAGGTATCTGCCGCCTTAGCGAGCACAATCTAGTGCGGAGGCGGGGGGGCGGTGCCTGCTTCAGTCGTGGTAGCGGCAGACCACGGCGGACTCTTCCGCCGTTTCCCCACCGACGTCGTGGGCTGCATTACGGCCAACGCGGCGAGGGTCCACCTCCTCGGCCCCCTTGGCGGATGCCTCCGCCACGCTGGCGGATGCCTACGCCCCCCGGCGGTGCCCGCCGGGGCTGGCCCTTCAACCAGCGGCGCACGGTTGCGCCCTCCGTCCCCCGGTGGACGCCTGCATCGTCTCCACCTCCATTGCCGAGGCTGCCCTCGGCGGACTGGCCTCGGTGGACTTCTCCTTCTCCTCGGCCCCCGCCACCTCGGCGGCGGGCCAGGCTCGCACTCCCCGCCCCCGCCTCGAGCTGTTTCCGAGGGGCGGCGGGCTGTATCCGCCACGGCCTGGTGCTTCAGGCTGTGGACGGAGAAGCGACAACGTCAACGAGAGGGGGAATAGGCGAACAACAGAGTCGACGACAAGGCGCGAAGGCCATTTACCCGCACACCCGAATCTTGGCGCCGAGGCGGACTCCGCCCGAGGCGGGAGCCTCCCGGGCGTCCAGCCGTCCCACGCACCCTCCCGGGGTGTCGACCATGGCCCTACGACCCGCTCCTCGCCGTCGCGAGCCGTGGCGAGGATGGATCCCACGAGGTGACCTCGGTGATCTCCTTTCCCCGCGCCACGGCGCCTCCCCCTCGGGGGAGACGCCCGGCGGCTGACGGCGTCGCGTGGCACCAGTATCGATGACTCTCTCGGCCGCCTGCGCCTCTGTCGAGCCGCCGCCGCCCGGGGCGCCCGACGTCACCTCCGGGGGTCCAACCCCGGTAACGACTCAGCTCATCGTCGTCGTACCCCTCCTCGTCGTCATCATCGTCGTCGTCGTACTCGGTGGTGTCCGACGGCGTGTCCTCCCGCCGGAGACCCTCCTCCGCTTGGCGCCGCCGCCCGTCCACGACAGGCTTCGTCCGCCTTCCACAGTTTGCGGATGTTCCGCTCTGCGGTGCTCTCCTTCTCCTTCCTCCTCGCCTCCGCGCGGTCACGGTTGGTCTTCTCCTCCGTGGTGATCAGGGGCTTCGACGCCTTTAGCCTCTCCGAGAGCCCCTGCTAGCACGAACATGGAGTTAACATTGGGAAGAGAAGAACTTAGCACGCATCGAACCAGAGTGGCGAGGCTTACCAGACTGATGTACCCCTTCTTTGGCTGCATGACGACCTTGAACAGCTGCGAGGAGTCCACCGACGCCGCCTGCCACATCCATTCGAGGATCTCGGCATACCCCAGGTCCTCGGCCGCCATCCGGGTGCCCTCCCAGGCGTTGCTAGCCCGCATATCATACAACGCGTACCACCAGTGCATGAGCGGCAGCACCCACCGCTTGTGGAAGTCGGATCACCGCCGAGGCGTCCAACCCCGAGCGGATCATGTGCGACAGGGCGAAAATCACCTTCTTCAGCGGGGTGACCCTCTCGGAGATCAGCTCCTTCCGCCACGACGGCGGCTCGGAGTCGAACACCTTTCCGGTGTAGGCTGGGAGGCGGTCATCGTCATTGCGGAGGTAGAACCACTTGCTGTGCCAGCCGCGGTTGGAGGAGGCGAGCTTCACGGAGATGTAGGCCCCGCGGGTCCTGGACCGCAACTGCAGCGTGCAGTTCCCGGCATGAACCGCCAGCCTCTTTCCCTTATCCTTCTCCTTCTCCTTGCCCTTCTCCTTCTCGGCCCCCGGCAAGGACTTCAGGAACAGGGTGGCCTCGAAGAAATACAGCCACAGGTCCCAGTGGGCGTCGATGCCGAGGTAGCCCTCGCACAGCGCCACGAAGACCGCCGCGTGCGTGATGCAGTTGGGGGCCAGGTTGTGGAGCTCCAGGCCGTAATATTCCAGGAGCGCCCGCAGGAAGCGCCCCACCGACATCCTGAACCCACGCTCGTGGAACGCTGTAAAGCTTACGACATACCCCGGCGGGGGGCGCGGGAACTGATCATCCGGTGACGGCACGATCCACTCCGGCTGCCGGATGTCGGACCAAATGCGCAGGACCCCCTTCTCCACCAGCGCCACCAGCTCTGCCTCCATCACGGAGCACGACTCCCAGTCCGCCACGCCGACGACATCGACCTTGGGCGCCATTAGGAAAGCAGGGTCGAGCTGGGAAGACGGCGCAGGAAGCCTCTCTCTCTCTTCTCACCGGTGAGCTCAAGCACTTCTCTAGCGACGGAGAAGGCAAAGGCAGAGGACGGCAGAGAAAGATGCGAGATGGGAACCAGCGGGGTCGCTGCCCAGGTATTTATACCCGACGCGCCTCCGTCGCTCCCCCTCTCAGCGTTAAATGCGTATCGGCCTCCGATACGCCTACTCAATTACGCCCCACGCGTGACCCAAGGCGTCACCACACGGGCAGCCGCAGCCACACGGGCTCGGCGCACCACACACACGTTGCCGCGGCACGCCCCCCAAAAGGATCCGGGGTCACGGGCCCGGGCCCTACCACCCGTAGCGTGGCCTCGGCCCAGGAGTCACTGGCGCCGCACATCATATCACCCGTGGTGCCCACGAGCACGCGCGCAAAGAACCGCCGGGGTGGAGAAAGTGGGGGCCCGCCGCCTCCCGCAGCGGCGCTCCACATCCCGCGCCGGCTGCCTGAAAAGGCGCGCCCGTACCACACGACGGGATGAAACGGGGATTTCCTTCTCCGCGAAGGAGCCCGGGCGACAGCCCATTTACGGTCCAGAAGCACGCGGGCTGGCCCATCTCAGGGTTCGACAGCCATCTCAGGACAACAGAGTCAGGGGCAGCTCGGACGGCCTCATATACAGCCTAGCCCTACGCAAGCAGGGGCCGTCCTTGCAGCATCCGAGGCCAGCATGGCAGCCAGAGTTAGGGGGATCCCGAGTGGGAGAGCACCGAGCCCTCGAGACCCGGTGGGCGGGACCTGAACCCTGCCTCAGGCATACTGTGCAGGCTCTTATGAAGCGCGCCTCCGGGCCCAGCCGACCCCTAACGAACGGGGCACGGCCGTTTCACTTGGATCCTCCCGTTAACAGCTCACTGGATCTAGTCGTGTTCGACACTGGTCGACGGCAGCACGACGAAGTCCACCCTCCTCCCTGTGGAAGGGGTGTTGAGGCGTTCATAAGACCAGCAACTGGGTACCGAACGGGCCCCCCCTCGTTGCCACGAGGGCTCGGGGGCTCACCCCCGATGTGCGGGCCGACTCGTGAAAAGTATCACAGATCCAGCCAGGCCCCTGGACGAGCCGACGGGCCCGGGGCTCGGCATCACGGACCGTCTGTCCACTAAAACACGCACAAGCCCTCGGACGAGTGTCCACACTCCTCCGAGGCCTCGGGGGCTACACCCGGTGGGTGCGCTCGTGCACCCCCACCGGAGAGCACGGCACCCGAGACAGCAACAAGCCACACCGTGCAAGCTAAAGTACAAGCCCTCGAAGGAGTCCCCAAAACTCCTCCGAGGCCTCGGGGGCTACACCCGCCGGGTGCGCTTGTGCGCACCCTGCGGATAGTGTCGATAGCAACCGAGGAAGCGCGACCTCAGCCTCTAAACGAGTGCTCCCACTCCTTCAGAGGCTCGGGGGCTACTGTCGGGGACCAAAATAAGGGCCCCTTTAGGAAAGCCCAACAAACATAAAATCTGGCCCAACAGGCCGCCCGTAACTTTATCCGGGCCACGGCTCCAAGGCAGCGGAGCAAGCGCATGGTCTCCAGCCCATCCAAGCCTACCCCGCAAAGGCCTCGAGCAAGTGCCAATTCTCCGCTGTTGACGGTCCTTAATGCTTATTTTATACCATCAACTATCGCTCAATATAACATGATATCAACCATAAAGCATAGTTGTAGGGTTTAATTCTAACGAGTTCCACGAGTTGTGTTATTCTCGATCATTTTGCAGGTATATCTAATTTTGTACAGAATAAAAGTATCTCAAATGGGGAATTGGACTGCACCATTGCGACGGGCTCATCGAGACGATCGAAACGGACATATCATTTGCTATATTCGGAGTTCAGAGTCAAAAGATATCAATTCTACACCGAAACCAACACTAGAAGACTCTAGAAGACACGGGAAGGCGACCAACCGAAGATGGGGCCCACCTGCTACAGGGTGGGGCCGCCCGGCCCCACCCCAGGGCCGGCTAGCGCCCTTCGGAGCCCATTCGTGGCCCGCTTTGATGGACGGCCTCCTACCGTCTTGGGGTTTGCATCCCCACCGTTGCCGAAGTCGAATTAGTCCCACATCGCCTGTCTAGAAGAGGTGGAGGCTTTTCTAGACTATAAATAAAGAGGTAGACCCCCTCCCTGAGGGCACCATATTATTATGGAGATGTAGAGGCGTCCCTCGAATGGATGACCTCTCATCTCTTGAGAATTAGGGCTAGACTTTCTAATGTAGTACATTAGGTCTTGATGGGAGTTAGGAAGAGGCGAGCTTCGCTCAGGTTCTGGAGGGGTTTTCAGAGTTTTGGTATGTCTTTGTATTTATTCTTGTAAGACTTATACTTTAATATATTTTATCTTCTCTATTTACTTATGCATTATATTTGATTGGCTAGTATAGTTGTTATAATTTAGCATAGGATCTTCGCCTATATTAGGTGCTCTAGATATATATCGTGACTAGAGTAGTATTCTTTAGCGTAGACATGGTGTCTAGGCTAGGGTTTACCTGAGGTTGCGCCCATCTCTTACGGTTAGTTGTGGTAGCCTTCAGAGGTGATAGCTTTGTTTGTCTTCGTATTCCACCACGTCGGAGTTGGTGTTTCGTAGAGCTCTTCCCAGTCTTGTTCGAGAGTTGCATAGGTACTGTTGCTCTAAAGTGTTATTGTGTGATTGCTTTATCTACCATGAATTAGTTATATAGAACCAAAGCAATAGAGAAGTATTCAGTAACCTTAAACTCTCTCGTTGTCCTCTCACTTTAGCTATCTACTCTTTTATCATAGAATTCTCCTGTGTGTGTGTCATATATACATAATTCATATCATCTATCATTTACCCTCTACTTTAGTCTAGTTGGTGTATTACGTTAGTAGATACATGATGGTGAACTATCAATGTCTTTAACCAATGTTTCCCAGTGGTAAAATATAAATAACAATACCAGAAATACTCTCGGTAAAATACTACAATGGTTTTCTGTGCGCTTGCGGAATTCTTCATAATTTAATTGTGCATAAGAAATACCAACAAGCATTTTTGACGCCGTTGCCGGGGATAGGGATTTACCTCTATTTCTAGTAG
Organism: Chrysopogon serrulatus; assembly: GCA_015844335.1. Lineage (NCBI taxonomy): Eukaryota > Viridiplantae > Streptophyta > Magnoliopsida > Poales > Poaceae > Chrysopogon > Chrysopogon serrulatus. Next base: position 121,841 of record JADLZL010002751.1, on the reverse strand, counting down.
CGACGTTAGAAATGTCAATAAGCATTTTTGGCGCCGTTGCCGGGGAAACAATTGGCGTAGAGATTTTGATATTGATCTTGGTATCTACTAATCTAGTCTGCTACTAGCTTTAGTAGGATTACCCCTGTTTTGTTGAGTTGTGGAATAAGCAGGATATCAACTGTTCCAACCTTCTAGCAAAATTCTACAAGAACAAGACATGGGAGATATTAAAGAACTCAGGGTGCCTAAACATTCATGATCCATCAACAATGAAGCCCTGCCATCTTAAAGACGCTGCACAACTCACTGTGAGTCATGGTAGTTATGATCAAGAAAGGTGAGAAAGTCTTGCTCATGGACTTTAAATTTGATGAGTAGTTGTCCTATTGCATTCCACTGCATGTTTACTTTGAATAATCCATACATCTACTCCATCGCATATCAAATCCATAGCATATTTTGTTTCTTGCACACATATATGTCACTTGTATATCTACTTAAAACAAAAAAATATATATAAAATATTCTCACCATACATGATCATGCTTTCATCTCTTTTAAGTAAATCTCTATATGCTCTCATGCTACCTTGTTTGCTATAGTGTGCTTAGGTTTGGAGTATCTTCATACATCTTTTAAATGAAGCATGGTGCTTAGTTTAGGAGTGGTGATCTTAATTCTAAAGGCTTTTAAATTAAGCGTGGTGCTTAGGTTAAAATGTCTTCCAAAATCAAATTAGACGTGGTGTCTAGGTTGATTTCTGAACTGAAAGTATGCTTTAGTGGACACTGGATATTTTGTTGGACTAACCCCTGCTAGAAATTCCCAAATTCAATTCGGGTAAGTCAAGAGATGAACTCACATTAGAGATGAATCAAAGCATGTGACGATGTCCAATAACTTTGCACAAAAGGAAGACACAGCTTGTTCTCCATGAAAGAGCTGTAAGTATCAAAGTTTATTCACTTAATCTTTTGTCACAAGTTACCTTTGCCTTGAACCATATAAAAGTGCAGCTACCAACAAAATTTATTAAAAGAAATCTATGCTAAGGTAATCCTAAAAGTCTATCCTTTCATTAGCATAGATGAAATTCACATGAATTATATGGACCATAACACACATTCCAAACTTGTTGCAATCCTTCGGGTATGTGTCCACTAACATTTATGCAGGAAACAAAGAACAAATGTCTGATCATGGTTTGAAATGAAAAGAGAGGAGAACAAGTTTAAGGACTAAGATAGAAAAAAATAGATGAAAGAACACTCCAAGACCTTCCACACTTCACCATGATAGTGGACAAATCACCCGGCAAGTCATATGGTATGTTTACCCAAGCCTTATATAACTTTAAACTACATTGAAAATCTTATACCATATTGTTAATTATCTTGGCTATCCTTATCTATGTCATGCTTAATTTACTAAAACTTAAAACAAACAAAATATTCTTTTGGTTCACCTACATATTCTTGGTTCTATCTCTAGTCTTTTAAACTTCCTTACTCTATTATAAGTATGCTTTAGAATATTACTTAAACATTATAACATCAAAGCATATTTATGTAAGAATTTGGCTATATATATAGACTATCCTCTCCTATATAAAAATATTTAAATCATATTAGGAGATTTCATAGAATCAAATCAAGGTTAGAGGTATTCTTCAAAATTATATCTTCGCCTTAACCTTGTTGGAAAATTTGAAGTAATGGTGAATCATTTAAAACATGAGCTATAGATTAATCTTTAACTACTTGACAAACACTATCCATACTTTAAATAGATAGTATGTTCCTTCGGATAGGTGTTGTCTACTAATCCCTTTCTGAGAAGAAATAATGAGAGAAGCAGAAGTCTAGAAGAGTGAGAAAGGAGTACAACATATGAGACAAGATGCTAAGGAACAACTCAAGATGCAAGAAAGAAAAAGACCATTGAAGTTCATCTACCCTTTACCACATGGTGCCATCACGCTCTAGTAATAAAGGTAATATCTTTAAAGGTAAGTGGTCATTATGTCCTCTTGATCTTGAAGTACACACCATAGCACCATTCTCTTGATCTCAATCTTAACCAAATGAGCTCAAATATGTTATATCTTATTTTGGAAGATGATAGTCATCTTGTTAATCTTTATAATTTATAAAGATGAACAATTCTTCCATAGGTTAAGTAACTCTACTCTTTTATCTCATAAGCTTAAATGCCATATTTATACTTTTGATATTCTCACCCAAGATATAAATGCACAATGTAAACAGACATCAATCTTATTGTGCCTAAGGTTAGAGAATGGATAAATTTCTGGTTCTTTTGGTGTTTTCCCACCAATAGAGCCTCTGCACTTGATCTCTACCTTGTCTTTATGAGCAGAACCTACTTCAAGCAAAGTGTGGGGAGATTCCCTAAATTCTACAAGTGGGAGTTCTAAACTAGTAACAAGGATGCACATAAGATTGGCTTTGAGATGCTAACAAAAAGAAAGGAAGAAGGTGGCACCACCATTGGAAATGCCACTAGTGGAGACACCACCTCAATCCTCATCCTTAGAAGCAAACCGAAGTACTCGATCAATGAACTACTGCAAGGAGGAGTCCAGTTTGAAGGACTCAAAACATCGAACCCTCACCATGAAGTAACATCGGTAGTTATTCATATTTACTTTCTTACATTGCATGATTTATTTTCTCTTAACTATATTTACTTTTCTATATTAGTATTACATAGGAAATAATAAAAATAAATAGATATGCATTAGGTTGCATTCATGCATCTTAAAAAAACTTTAAGCCCCATATGAAACCCTTGTAGCATAAAAGTTATAAGAGTTCTCACTGTGGTGGCCTACAAAATAAAAATACATATCATGTATTTGTACTTTCTACATATAAACCTATAAAATCTAAAAATATTAATTGAGCATCCTGCTGCAATACTGTTGTCATAAACATACTTTGGAACCTCCACAACACCCAATCCTCTAAAACGGCTAACCACTAATGTTTTATCCTAATACCGTTCCACGAGTTTTGGTGTTTTGTGAGAGCTTTCTGCAGGATGACTCCAAGAGCTAGCTCACCCAGAAATCTTTATCTTCATCGCTCGAAGCATATTTCTCCGACACACAGCTGACCTCTGTGTGAAGGAAGTAACTTCTTGAGTGATGAGATTGAAGTATTCCTGGCAACACTTGCTCTTACAAACATGAGCTCCTCTATGAGGACCACTCAGCTTTAATGCTCAACTACGACAATATCCAGCTTGGGGGAGAGCATCCTCTAATTATCAGGTAAGTATACCTATATGATTATTGAGTCTATCTTATAGTCATAAAATACGAAAAATATATGGGCACATGAAGGTCCACGTCTGTAGAGTCTCTTATGAGTCTATTAGTCTAAAAGAAATAAAAAGATGAATAACACTCAAAACCAAATAAAAATACTCTAGCTATTTATTAAGGTGTGATCATAGAGTGTGTTTACAGTTCTATCTAGTTGTTAAGAGTCAAATAAAAATTGAAGAATAATAAAATTTTATCTTGAAGATGATGAATAGTTGCTCTCTGCCGTAATTCTTTTCAAGTATCAAGTTTTCAACCTTAAATTCTCTCGAGTTTTAGATATGACTGTTTTGATATAAGAATTTACTCTAAACCTAAAACTTGTGGAGACATATGCTTAAGCTAAGTCTAGGTGATTGAGGGATATGATATGAGAAAGACTGAGCTACTATTTATCTTATTCCTAACGATACTAAGTTCGAGATTTTATCTTTTGAAAACTCTCTAAAAATCTTACATGATAAGCTCTTGTATGATAAAGTTTGAATTCCTACCAAAGCCATACATGACATACATTTAGATTAGGAAAACCTTTGCTCATTCATGCTTTGCTTGCTTTGCATTGAGTTCATCAACCTTTGTTGTATACCTTATGAGAGCCTTGTCATGCTTTTAATCAAGATCACTTACACACTCCGCCTACATATGCATTGCTCCTACTCTAGAAAAAAGCGCAATCATTTTTCACTTTTATCCAGATCCACCTTAAAAATATTTTTCTCCTACACTGGGAATAAACAACCAAAAATATACCCTATAGGACAACCCCTTGTTTAATGCTCTACGTTCTTATTGTTATCTCTCCAATCATTTATTGTATTTAAAGGATGCATGTGGCTACGCAAAATAAAAAGTATTAAAAAGAGAAAAAAGAAGAGAAAGAAGGAAAAAAGAATAAAGATAGCCCATGTTTTCCGATGAAAAGTTCTAAGTTCAAGGGAGACATTTATTTCAAGAAGCAAAAGTAGAATTAAGATTAGCCACTAAATACCATATATACACCTATCCACCATACCCCATACACATGCACATCTTAGTTTGACTGTATGACTTGACTCTCTTTGGATGCATTGTTTGACTTTACAATATATGAATTGCAAGTATACTCATCCTTGTTTAATGCCACTCGTATGAGCTCCACTATAATAATTAGTTGTAGGAGGGCATGATAATATAAATGCCTCAAGTGAGATCCATATATACCACATATAATAAGATACTTGAGGGTGTCATACGATTAAGCTCGAAGTTTTAAACTTGCAAAAACTCCGAATATTGGTTGAAGTAAAGAATTTGAGACGTAGTGCTTGACTCGATTGTTCTATCTTTCAATTACTCAAGACCCACGCGAAAAGTTAAAAAAGCTACATAGTTAATGGTAAAATGGGTAACTTTGAAAGTTAGAGCAGTTTTGTCTAATTCAAAGGAGAATTTCAGTTTGAAAGCATGTGTACTTTTGAGGAGTGAAAGCATTGTAGCAACTCCTGATCCAAGTTTAGTAGTTAGGCTTTGCTAAGGGACTAGCAAAGGGTAAGCTTGGGGGAACTTGTTGATGGTCCTTAATGCCTATTTTATACCATCAACTATTGTTCAATATAACATGATATCAACCATAAAGCATAGTTGTAGGGTTTAATTCTAACGAGTTCCACGAGTTGTGTTGTTCTCGATTGTTTTGCAGGTATATCCAATTTTGCACAGAATAAAAGTATCTCAAATGGGAAATTGGACTGCACCATTGCGACGAGCTCATCGAGACGATCGAAATGGACATATTATTTGCTATATTCGGAGTTCAGAGTCAAAAGATATCAATTCTACACCGAAACCAACACTAGAAGACTCTAGAAGACACGGGAAGGCGACCAACCGAAGGTGGGGCCCACCTGCTACAGGGTGGGGCCGCCCGGACCCACCCCGGGGCTGGCCGGTGCCCTCCGGAGCCTATTCGTGGTCCGCTTCGACGGACGGCCTCCTACCGCCTTGGGGTTTGCATCTCCACCGTTGCCGAAGTCGAATTAGTCCCACATCGCCTGTCTAGAAGAGGTGGAGGCTTTTCTAGACTATAAATAAAGAGGTAGACCCCCCTCCCTGAGGGCACCATATTATTATGGAGATGTAGAGGCGTCCCTCGAATGGATGACCTCTCATCTCTTGAGAATTAGGGCTAGACTTTCTAATGTAGTACATTAGGTCTTGATGGGAGTTAGGAAGAGGCGAGCTTCGCTCAGGTTCTGGAGGAGTTTTCAGAGTTTTGGTATGTCTTTGTATTTATTCTTGTAAGACTTATGCTTTAATATATATTATCTTCTCTATTTACTTATGCATTACATTTGATTGGTTAGTATAGTTGTCATAATTTAGCATAGGATCTTCGTCTGTATTAGGTGCTCTAGTTATAGATCGTGACTAGAGTAGTATTCTTTAGCGTAGACGTGGTGTCTAGGCTAGAGTTTACCTGAGGTTGCGCCCATCTCTTACTGTTAGTTGTGGTAGCCTTCAGAGGTGACAGCTTTGTTGGTCTTCGTATTCCACCACGTCGGAGTTGGTGTTTCGTAGAGCTTTTGGCAGCCTTACCCAGCTACCTTCTTCCCAGTCTTGTTTGAGAGTTGGATAGGTACTGTTGCTCCAAAGTGTTATTATGTGATTGCTTTATCTACCATGAATTAGTTATATAGAACCAAAGTAATAGAGAAGTATTCAGGAACCTTAAACTCTCCCGTTGTCCTCTCACTTTAGCTATCTACTCTTTTATCATAGAATTCTCCTGTGTGTCTCATATATACATAATTCATATCATCTATCATTTACCCTCTACTTTAGTCTAGTTGGTGTATTACGTTAGTAGATACATGATGGTGAACTATCAATGTCTTTAACCAATGTTTTCCAGTGGTAAAATATAAATAACGATACCTAGAATACTCCCGGTAAAATGCTACAATGGTTTTCTGTGTGCTTGCGGAATCCTTTATAATTTAATTGTGCATAAGAAATACCAACAAGCATTTTTGGCGCCGCTGCCGGGGATAGGGATTTACCTCTATTTCTAGTAGCGACGTTAGAAATGTCAACATTAAGCCTCGTCCCGAGCCCCCGCCAAGGGCCTCGGATGAGTTTCGCCTTCCGCCTGCGCCCCCGAGCCTTCCAGGCGCGGGGCCTCGAACGAGCCTCCAATTTCCATCCCGCCCGAGCCCCCGGCAACCAGGCCTCGGACGGGACGCGCCGCCCAGAATCAAGGCCGTACCACCGATTTGACGCACATCTACCGCCGCTCGCCCATGGCCCGTGTCAGGGGCGCTCCACGCCCTGGCAGGGGATGGGCATCGTCCCGTCACGACCCACGCCAGCGATCATGCTTACGCGATCCCCACGGTGAAGGCCACGCCTGCCACCCTTTGTGGGACGCCGTCTTTGCCCTAACCACTATGCCCCGGGTTCCATCGCCAAGGTACGGGGGCCGCCCGCCACGGCGAGCGACGGCAACGGTGACGTCACCCTCTCATGCGGGAGAGGGCCGGGCGTCCCCTCCGGGGCCAACCAACACCCACCCCGTGAGCTCTGAGCCCGGGATGGGCGACCACTGCGCCGGCGACCATCTGCGGCTGTTCCAACCACTCCCCATACGGCAGCGAGCTCCGAGGCCGCCTAAGCCTCGGATTCCAGGCGGGTCAAAGTTACAGCAAGCTACAGGGCTCGGACATCCCCTCCGTCACAATCCACCCACTCCAAGCAGGGACGTCCGTCATTCTGACCAACAGGGCCAGGGAGGCGACGTAGTGTTGCCCCGTCACGATCCAGGATAGCCTGCCCACTCCGGAGCCTCGGACGAGGGAGGACAGAAGCCCACGACCTGGCCACGAGCACGTCCACCTCTTGTAAGGCTCTGCCCTCCCCTTACGGCTATAAAAGGGGAGGCAGGAGTCCGTAGGCGACAGGCACACACAAGCCCGATATTGGCACTTCACTCAATCATCCACGAGACTTAGGACCTAGTCCCTCTCTCACTGCTTGTACACCCTACCTACGAGCACTTAGGTGCAAGATAATACAAGAACCTCTCTCCCCCACTGTACGTAGGGCCTTCTCTTGCCCGAACCAGTATAAATCCTTGTGTCCATCTTACACACCATCCGGAGTCGAGAGCACGCACCATAAATTTATTCGTTGGTGCTAGGACCACCAGTTCTAGCACCGACAAATAATAACATTTGTCTGAGCTTCTCTTAATTCTATTCTAGTTTTAAGCTTGTTGTTGCTTCAATCCGCGCTTTGCTTTGATGATGGATTTTAGTTGCCAAAGTTTAATACTCTGCCATGAGGGAAGGGATGTTAGTGACATCTTGGGCATTTGTGGTGCCTGGGGTGTATCATATAAACACTTATCTAGGCATGACAGGCACTGGGAGCCCTATTTTCACAGGCTTGTACCTTGTTCCGGGTTGTGCACTCGTCCGAAACGTGTCACAAGAATTGCAAGCACGCCAGATATGCACATATGAGAGTTGAAATGTTTGGTCATCAGTAATGTCTTCTGACACCAAGAGCTAGGAGGAGGTAATGATGTGGAGTCTGGAGTATACTGATCACATACAAGCAGGACTTCAAGAGCTATCTTGAATTTGTCAATTCCTCATGTGTGTGGCGTTACTACAACTCTTTATTTGTGAACAATGGAAGTCGGCAATATAAATTCAGTCACTCCTCAAAGCAAAATGCATGACAAATTAAGATGTGACCGAGCATGCTAATATGAGCTGTAGCTTACAGTTGCCCTCTGTGCGGCAGAAGCTAGGTATGGAAGGCTTTAGGAAACTAGACTACATGTGCCACCAGGGGCGGATCCACCAGTATGGCAACGTCTGGCGCCGCCAGACCTCCTCACCGGCGAGACTCCAATCCCCACCCTTGGCAGACGCGGATTAACTAGCCTCGGTGACTCTGCCCTGTGCAGTCAGCTTCTGTTTTTTTCCCCGAACGATGGAGGTAGACGACGACTCTGTTTGAGGCTTTGAGCGCATGGGAAAAACAGGGACTGAGCCTATTGGGCCACGTATAGAGTCTACGTAGTGCAACCAGATAGAAGGCAAAAAGTTTATGAGTTTATGGCCTTTAACAGCTTTGTGTTTTATCTTTGCCCCTTGTTGATCCGTCCGTTCACCAGGGGCAGGTCCTTGAGAAAAAAGTTACTATTCTATCTTCAATTAGTATGTCCATTCACTGTCATTAAAATCATCCAATGTTTTATTTTATCTTTCGGTCATGCTTATAATTAACTATTGAATCTATGATTTATGAATGAAAATTCCATGTTTCGTATAATTGGATCAGCCAGTTGAAGATTGTGACATTGTTATGGCTATTGAATCTAGGATAAACAATATAATATAAATAGTCAAAATTATATTTTAGGACACCGTGCTACTTTAGTCCACGCCTTATAAAATGGAACTGAGGTAGTGTTTTGTATGTAATTATACCGTTACATAAATTAGTAATATAATTAAAGTTCGCCACAGGTGGATTTTTATTCTGGATCCGCCACTGTGTGCCACAGATGTGAGAGCTCGACAGGAAGGTCCTACGAGCTAGGGCTTCTTCTGCCTAGCACAAAGAGGCCAGCTGCCTCAAAGCATACGTGAGGACACTTGCCCGCTAGTCCTGTAGCGAGTTTCGGATCAGCACAGGACTTATAACCAAGGCAAAGATGTCACACGTCTAAAACTGATCTCCCCTTGGATCCATGTGTTCTTTTTCGTCTTTCTGCTGTACGTCTGGCGTTACACTTTCGTCAATAATTAAGCTCTAGCTCCCCTGTACTAAGCTCTAGCTCCCCTGTACTCTATATATACTATCAAGTACAGTGTATAAACAGCTCATCACCCAATACTATCTGCAATTTACTCACAGCAGTTTCAAAAATATCAAACTAGTTTACTTGACACTTGTAAGTAGGGATGAAAATGGACCCAAAACAAATCCTGTCTCTACCCATTTTTTACTTTTGTTGTGCCTATTTCCATATTTGTAGGATCTCGTTTTCATATATTTATGGAAATAGAAGAGGGTGTTTCCGCCGTTATTGTGGGACCTTGTTTCCATCCAAGATGAACCCGTATTTATCCTATTTGCATCCCGTTTCCTATCTATTCAGGACATGCCTAGCAAATATTTATCCCCAATGGTTTCTAATTGTCGTGTTGGTTTGAATTGATAGGAAAATAAAAATCAACTTTTTCCTTACAGTTAATCGTTAGATATTTATTTATTCCATAATAGTGTACCATTAGAAAAAATTGATTTTTAATTTTCTGACTGTAATTTGAATTCTCCTAACAGTAACTATCACTAGTACAGAAAAGGCAAATACTAGCGGTTCCAAACATATTTGTATTGGCGTTTTTCGGAGCCGCCAGTACTGGAGGCCAGTAGAAATCGGCCAACAAATCACCAGTAGAAATGACTGCCTAGAAAATACGAAAAAAGGCGGTTCATAATTTAGTTCCACTGTTTGATTTTCACTGACCTCCGTTAATCAAAACCGCCAGTAGAAATAAACCCATAATGTCAAGAGAAATCATTTTTGTACTAGTGTATACTGCCAAAGATATTCTGGTTTCCAATAGTGATCCCGGGTTTTTGTCAATGCCTATCATGTTTCCAGCTAAAGAGAGAAACGGAAATGAGAAAATGACTTTCCCACCCGTTTTCGTACCTACTTTTTTTGTCAGCTGCGTGAAGAGCATGCTAGACTCCATCTGATGATGCATTTTTGCCTATTTACTCAGTGTGATATGGGTGACCAAATAAATGGCCAAGGGAAATATTTTTTTATTCTACTAGCTTTCAATGCGTAGTACTACTGTGGTAGACTAGAAGTGATAGTTTGCACATAAAAAACACAAGATATAAAAAACACAAGATATGCATGCATCCAATGCAATTTGGATATACCATCTCCCAAGAATTAGCAAGTGATATACAGATCGATAGGCATGATAGGCACTGGGAGTCCTGTTTTCGCAATCAAGCACACGTGAGCTTCTGCTACTAGGAATCTAGGATATGTAGTTCTATGTATAGTAAATCAAAACCCATGGCCCTCCACAGTACTCCAAATGGGAAGAGAGGATTTGAAAATCAAACTACTGCACACTACAGCTACCGATCCCCAAGGCAGAAATTAGGAGCTATAGGTAGCATGCCCGTGCGTTGCTACGGGACAACAATTTTTCTTCTAAAACACACAGATCGCAAGATAAGATAATAATATTATAAAATTAAATAACATTGCTAAAGTGACATTTAATTCCAAAGACAAAGATGATAAAATGACAATACAAAGTACGTATATGCCATGTTAAGCACAGAACATAGATTGATTTAATCAGTATTAAGGGCAAAATTATATGCAAGGGGTTCAACATATTTCATTTCCATTGCAATCAGAAATTTGAAAATCATAGGTGAGGCGAGTTTGTAAGATCATAGGTGTTGGTGCTAGAACTGGTGGTCCTAGTACCAACGAGTAAATTTGTGGTGCGTGCTCCCTACTCCGGAAGGTGTGCAAGACAGACACAAGGATTTATACTGGTTCGGGGCAAGAGAAGGCCCTAGTCCAGTGGGGGAGAGAGTTCTTGTATTATCTTGCACCGAGGTGCTCGTAGGTAGGGTGTACAAGCGATGAGAGAGGGAGCTGGTCCCAAGTCTCGTGAGTGATTGAGTGGAGTGCCAATATCGTGCTTGTGTGAGCCTATCGTCTATGGGCTCCCGTCCTCCCCTTTTATAGCCGTAAGAGGTGGACAGGGCTCTACAAAGAGTGGTCATGTTGGTGGAGGAGTCGTGAGCTTCTTCCTTCCCGTTCCGAGGCCTCGGAGTGGGCAGTATCACTGTCGAGCATGGCGGTGCAATGAGACGTCGCCTCCCCGGCCCTGTTTAGCTGGAATGACGGCCATCCCTACTGGAGTTGGTGGAGTGGTGATGGAGGGGGTGTCCGAGCCCTGTAGCCTTCTGTAGCTTTGACCCGCCTAGGATCCGAGGCTCGGGAGGCCTCGGAGCTTGTTGCCGTACGGGAAGTGGTTGGAACAGTCGTGGACGGTCGTCGGAGCAGTGGCTGCCCCATCCCGTGTGTCAAGGCTCACGGGTGGGACTGTCAGAAGTTTGACCGGGCGAAGGCGTCCGCCCGCCCTCGCACGGGGTGACGTCTGCCTTCGTCCCCTTGGCGTGGCGGCCGATGCCCCAGGGTCTTGGTGACATGACCTGGCGGAGGGGTTAGGCAGCATAGCGCCCCCACAAAGGGTAGGCGTGATCCTCACTGTGGGGGTTGCATAAGCACGAGCGTGATCGTGGGTCATGACAGGACAGTGCCCATCCCCTGTAAGGCGTGGAGCGCTGCTGCCAAGGACCGTAGAGCGGTGGCGATAGATACGCGTCAAGTCGGCGGTCCGGCTTTGACCGGGGAAAGGCGGGCGCCCCCGCCCGAGGCCTGGTCGCCGGGGCTCGGGGCGGGGATGGAAAGCAGAGCTCGTCCGAGGCTCCGGCTGGGGCTCGGGCGAGGCGGAGAGTTGGTGCTCGTCCCCGAGGCTCCCGTGGGCGGGGCTCGAGATCACGCCCGCCCGTCTGGAGCTTTGAAGGACGCGGGCCTAGATGGACGGTGGAGGCGGCTCGTTGGGCCCGGTGGGCTGGTTTTGCGTTTGTTGGGCTTTCCTGAAGGGCCCTTATTTTGGTCCCCGACAATAGGATAGCTTACATTATAATCTCCTTGTTAGTCTTGGATAGTCTGATCTTTCACTTCAGTGACTCAGTTAACAATTTGTTAAGTACCGGTCATGAGAAACTATTATTAAAGTGCCTATATATTCTGATATTGCCGCCTATCATGCATGCAAAAAGTATCAGGACAGCATGCTAGAAAATTTCCTCACTTCCACATCACAGAGAGAGATAAAGACAGAGAGAGATGATTTGTCGGTTTGCACATGCTAGAAAAGTATCAGGACGGCATGCTAGAAAATTTCCTCACTTCCACATCACAGAGAGAGATAAAGACAGAGAGAGATGATTTGTCAGTTTGCACATGCTAGAAAAGTATTATGACGGCATGCTAGAAAATTTCCTCACTTCCACATGCTAGAAAATTTCCTCACTTCCCATCATAAAAAAAATGACTACTACTAAAAATAATGAGAACTTTATCTGACCTCAAGCATTTATTTTGATGGGAATCAAGATGATTTGTCGGTTCATCCAAGATGAGCAAAGTAGATGGAGTTACTATGAACTTGCAAAATGCAAGCCTTGTCTAAGAAAACACAGATAAAGAGTGAGCAAATATACACAGGCCAATAGTATTGTTCCACAGACATCAATGGACCACCACTGAGAGCATCGAAGCAGAGCTTATAAAGGTGACTTGTGAGGAGTGAAAAACTAAAATGTAAAAGTTGTACTAAGAACCTGCATGACCTTTTCTCTATAAAATTGTACTTAAAACCTGCATCACCTTCTCCCCACCACTTACAAATCACACTTTTCTATCCAGAATCCAGCATGTCATTCCTAAAATTACAACTAAGCAAGGAGCCTTTGATACCAAGTGCCCAATCTTCCATAGCTTCTGCTACAGTATCTAGTACAGTATTCTCTAAATCAAGAGAATATGCCTAGTAAAGCATTATATCCCAGTAATCTAATAGAGGAAAAGGACACCTTCACCGTATTTATTCCATAGGTGTATGATTAATAACCAAGTGCCCTGATGGCGATATTCTTTCTTTTTAAAACAACCACAAGAGAAGGTAACAAATATAGTAGCTCAATTTACGTGATTCTGCTCAAAATATTTCCGCAACACACTATGGTCCTCAAGAAGCAACTCACGACCCTGTGGCTTCTCCATCCCCAAAATAATAAGTTTAAGCAGTGTGCTCTTTTCTGCAACCATTGGGCTCAATAATATCTATCTTTTGACCTCTCTCTACTATCATAATAAATTGCTGAACAAAGTCTGGACACACATCACAGCAATTAGGATATGTGCAAAGCAAAAATTTGATGTAGAGAATATCACAGTAAATAAATTAAAAAAATTAAATCTTGGAATAAATGGGTATTTACACAACAATCTTGATCATATCCTCAAATCCAAATCGAAGATTGTTTATTGTCAACACAGCTCTCCCACTTCTTCCATGCTCAGGGAATCTGATCTTTAGCTGCTTCCTTTGGAAAGGTTTCTCAATCAATACTTCTTTTTTCAAGCTTATTCAGTTTCAGTTGAAATGAGAACAAAGTTAGTGGTCACATAAAAATGTGGAAATATTGAAAAGAAATAGCAGCTGAAAATACAATTCAGTCACAATGATGTAGTTACCTTTTGCTCGCTGGAAGCACGCCCAGCATTAACTCCAGCACCAAGTCTGTTTATCAGCTCCTTTGTGTTTTCAATCTACTTCTGCTGCTTCTACCACGCAGCATACAGTGGCTGCACTGATACTGCCTTAGCTAGAATGTACTCTGAATAGTTACCTTTGTATGTCTTGGTCACACCAAATTCAATTTCCACTTTGTAGTTTGTACACAACTGATCAAGAAACACCCTGTCATTCATGAGATATATAGTGACTATCCGCACATCCTGTCTCTTAGGATAGCTCTCCAGCCACTAAACGGTATCCAAATCGACATGATTCATAGGCTCATCAAGCAAAAGCAAATCAGGGTCCTACACAAAATCGGATTTACACTATTTTTAGAACAATTAAAACTAAAAACAATTGCCATAAAAACCCAATGACAATATTCAGAATTCAATCCAATTTCTAGTCATCATAATTCCTGACATTTTTCTGTCAAAAAACAATTCCTGACATTGTAAGTTTGTAAGTATTATGGCTGATGTAAAGGTTAATTTTTAAACCTGAAGAAGTAACTTGCCGAGAGACATCCTCATTTTCAAACCACCACCGAAGGAGGCGACGAGGCAGTCAGTGTCCTCAGGCATGAATCCGAGCTCTAGCATAAGCTTCTTCACCTTGATGTCCAGTTGTCCACCATGTCGAGTTCCACGTCCTGGAAGCGGCGCTGCAGCAGGTCGAGCTCATCAAGGAGCCAGCCCATGAGGTCCAAGTCCTTGGTGGCGCCCTTGAGGGCCACCTGCACCGGTTCAAGCCACTGCTTGACCTCCATCTTCACATATACACGACACACTTTGTACCGTGACAAAAATTGATCTGTTGTTGATATAGTTCAGAGTTTATCAGTGACATGACTCAGAATTAAACAAATGCGTGGCTCAAATTTCTGTAATTTCCTCCCCAGTATTCCTTAGGTGTTGTATGTTGTGTGAATCCAGCAAGGAAATAAAACACAAGGTAGATTGAGGCCCAAATCTTCAGATTACACTCTCGGCAACTTGAGCTTCGACCCCATGAAAAGCGGCAGGCAGCAATCTGAAATGAATACCCACATGTTACAAGTAGTAATATTTTCAGAAGTTGGTTCTACACTACTCAATCATCAAAATTCAGAAACTCCTGATCATTTTCACATGTGTACTAATTTTAGAACAACATGTTTCCTTTCATGAGTGGAGGTTTTAAAAGAATCATGGATGTTACCTCCTCTGGATCCCAGCATCAAGTTGGAGTCCCTTATGGTCCTATGGGTTTACCTCTATTTTATTACCTTCAACCTTCTCACCAATTCAGTGTCAACTGATATTTTTTTACACTTAAATGGCAGCTCTCGCACCAACAAAGGAGCAATCCAAGGGCAGTAGGCGAACTATTAGAAACATACTTTGGTGGTAGATATCTATTTAAAAATTAACAAATTTGGTTTTGCAGTTTATGTAGACAAAAGTTTGTATGATTTTGCACTTCAATCAATTGTCTATTCAAACTCAGAACTGAATGAAACCCAAAGGAACCCATCCCCTCCCATCCTACACCATTGAATCACATCTTAGCTAGCAACAAATTATTTATTAATGAAGCCTTTAGAGATCATGAATCAACTCTCGCATAATAACCAAAGAATCCTGCAGAGTAGGAAGCACCATTTCCCATTCTGAAAAAGACCCCTTTTTTTGTTGGTTTGGGGACACCATGATCGATGTTGCATGTAGGTTTCTTAAAATGAAATGAAATTTTGGAGAGTGCAGATTGGTGGCCGGGCTGGATCACGAGCACGACACGGACATACCTGCAGCCTGACGACGAGGAGGGGCGAGACTTGGCCATCCATGAGTAGGAGCTCGGTGGAAAACAAATTCTACAGGAGCCTTGCCTACCAGTACGTGAAGGAAGTGGCGTGTCTTGCGCTGGTTGTGCTCAGGGAGCATGCGTTGAAGGGTGTGGCCACGGCCGCCGTGGATCGTAGCTCGCCGGACGTCGAGGCCCGCCGTCGAGGAGATGGTCGTGGGCGGCTCTACGTATGGCATGTCCAGCGGAGCGCGGCGGGCGCGTCGAGGCAGCAGCCGGGCGACGGCAGCAGCGGGAGCGCCCAGTGGTGGCGCGTCGGGGTTGACGGCATGATCGCGTCCCGTGGCGGCGTCGAGGCTGCAGCGGGTACGCCGTGTCCGCGGCGCAGCGCGTCCGGCGGTAGGAGCAAGTAGGGAGGGCGGCGGATCGCAGGACGCACGTAATTGGCGTCGCGGTTTCGGGAACAATTACTGGCTGCACGGTGAGGGCGGGCAAGACGTTGATTGCACGTCCACGGTTTCCTCATGGGAAGGATCGCGGGCTACAAGGCGACGACGATGGTCGTCGGGGAGCCGATCGATCGCACGTTCTGCATGGAGGACGCCTCGGCCAATGATGGATGCGCGTGTGCTCTTATTCATTCTCATGGGAAGGATCGCGGGCTACAAGGCGACGACGATGGTCGTCGGGGAGCCGATCGATCGCACGTTCTGCATGGAGGACGCCTCGGCCAATGATGGATGCGCGTGTGCTCTTATTCATTCTTTAATTTGCTTTCCTTCTATGCGTACATGCTTCTTTCCTTCTTTGGAGCCCTGGCTGAGAGCTGCGTACGTGGGGAAGGCCGTGTCCGTGATTGACGCCCCGAAAGGGAATTAGTGGGCCGGGGAAAAGATGGCAGGACGGGAGGCAGAGCGACGACCAGGAGGATTTTACCGCACTAAAATGATATCTTACTTTTAGTCTTTACTTTTTTACTCTTTTTAGTTGTAGAGATTAGTGATGGTTTAGCATGCTTTATTTTGGTGATGTCACTAGTGATGCGTCCGAAGGGATTGACCCATTATACCCCGTATTACTGAGGGTCATTTCTTATCATTCAGCTTGAACTCTCTATAGGGTAGTGTTTGTGCATGGTGTTAGCCGCTTCGCCCAGTGAGTATCAGAACGACCACGCCTACATGCTGTTGTAGTGAGGCCCCATCTTTTTCACCAGCTTCACAAGTTGAAACTGTCTTTTTGTGCCAAACAAATCTTTTTCAAACACCTTCAATAGTGAAGCTCTCCAGCAAACCTATCACATAGCATTGGTGGAACCAAGCCGAAACTAAATAGTAGTTTCTCCTAACTTCATCTCACACCAGTGGCTCTCACCACATGTGGAAGTCAGCAAACGCGCCAGGAAGCATGAGTAAGGTCAGAAGGCATGGGTGCCAAGTGCCGCAAGAGGCATGGGAGCAACAGAGCTCAGATGCGACAGAGGATGGTTGAATGGCTGAGTGGATAATGAAGAAGAATAAGAGAAGGGAAAAGAGAGAAGGACATCAAGGTCATTTTTTTGTCAAGCATAGTGAGCTGCTTTATTAAACAAGATCACTAAAATAGTTTTAATTTTATCAATTGTGCTGCTTGTTTACCATAAAAACCGTTTTATATTGAAATTGACGAGGCCTAAGAAGGAGGTCAGTTGAGCAATCGAGAAAAGGTCTCTATAAGAGTTAGAAAATTGGGACAGAAACACACAACAAAATTTCCATTACACTCGATTGGGGTTAAATACAACAATGAGGACTCATCCCACTTTCAACCGATCCTATAATCTAGGCATGGTGAGGTGAAGGTCTTGGTCTGCAGCTGTTACATTATAGAAGGAAGGCGAGAAGTTAAGCCACTCGATCCTGAACTATACAACTAACACCCCCCCTCAGTTTGTGAAATGGATTGATGTATGCAGAGACTATCTCTAAAGTCTTGAAACAATGTGGACAACCTTTTGGTCATGATGTCTGCAATTTGGTGTTGAATAGAGATTTGCATAATTCTGAACTGGCAAAATGAATGTCTAGTTCAACGTGCTTGGTCCTTCGATGATGGACTAGATTCTTAGAGATATACAATCGAGATATTGTCACAATATATCGTTATTGCCATGTCAACTTGCACATGAAGTTCCCGAAGAAGGCATAAGATCACCATTGCCAACAATGATCTTAGGAGGAACAGTAGGTAGGGAACGGGATTTGGAGAATACCAGAATGCAACGCCATGTGGGATGATGTGCCCGTGTCCATGAACCCGTCACTGCCACCACCGATCGGGGTACTCAAAAACATCCCATTGAGTGTAGAGTAGAGGGTGGGCGAGAGGACACCGCTGGCGTCTTGCTACGGAGGTGGGGGCGAGGGCTGCCATGGTCCTAGGAGGATTGACACTGGGATGAGGAGCAAGGACACTTGGCCTCCAGGCATGAGGTGGCCATGCCTGAACGACCCCTTGCCAGGGATTGTAGGCAGAAGCCCACTATGGCAGTGGCACAAGTTGGCCCCCAGGTGTGGCCTAGCACAAACGATTGTTGTCCGCCTTGCGCTTCTTACGACAATTGTTGTGGTCACCACCGTTGAAGCCTCTAGGTGTAGATTTGGGCGTGGGTGAGGCACTGGTGCAGGCTTGGCGGCTTTGTTGCGAGCAGCAAGAAGGGTTGTCTTAGCCTCCATCTACAGGGAGTGTTTGATGCAATGTTCTTCCTCCAACAGGTAAGACTTAGTGTAGAGGAACATACGTTGGTAGCGGCGACATTTTGGACAGCACAGCGATGGCCTGATTGAACTTATTGTTCAGCCCATGCAGGGTGTTGATGACTAGCGTCAAGTCAGAGACGGCGGTGCTGTAGTCGTAGAGGGTTCCCAAGAAAGGCTTGAGGTGACCATAGTACTCGCCAATGGATAGATCACCTTGAAACATATTGTGAAAATCCTACTAGGTGTAGACGGCGTGCTAGAGGCTGTTGTCGAGGAATTGATCGGTGATGGCGTGCCACATGGTGTAGGTGTTGTTGTGGGGCTTGTAGATGTCATTCTAGATCACCTTGGAGACTGTCGAGTATAGCCATGACATGGTGTAGGAATAGACCTGCAATCACTCGGCATCATCGATCATGGTGGTGGCTTCGATGGTTCCATCGTCATGGTTAACATGACTGTTGGTATATTTAACGCACACAGAATGATCAAGAGATAAATCCGCAAGCGCACGGATACCGCTGTAGCTTTCACCTAAGAGTATTCCAAGGTATCGAATTTCCACGAGGAACGTGAAGTGATCTAGTAACGAATCAAGTGCGACCAAGGAATGAAAAGATAAATATGATAGAAAAGATAAATATTTTTGGTGGGTAGAGAGGGGCTATCTAAGGTGATCTAGATAACTAAGAATCAAACTCACGATACTTGTCTACTTTGGAGCAACAGTACCTTTCCAACTCTCGAATAAGACTGGGAAGAAAGTAGCTGGGGAAGGCTGCCAAAAGCTCTACGAAACACTAACTCCGACGTGGTGGAATACGAAGACCAACAAAGCTGTCACCTCTGAAGGCTACCACAACTAACCGTAAGAATTAGGCGCAACCTCAGGTAAACTCTAGCCTAGACACCACGTCTACGCTATCGATTACTACTCTAACTACGCCAAGAATAACTAGAGCACTCAATACGAGCTAAGATCCCGTAAACTAAGTAAAGTAAGAACAAAACTTAATTAAATAGAGAACTTAAGAGTTACCAACCGAAGAACTTGAAGAAGATTCGCCTCCGTAGAGGTACAAAGTTGAGGAAGATCCGCTCAAGCCGGCTCCTCATCTACCGTCTCCCTCTCCTCTCTCCCTATTTTCTACTTTACAAGAGCTTTGGAGATGAGAGTCTATCCATTCGAGAGACGCCTCTACATCTCCATAATATGGTGCCCTCAACTATGGGGGTCTACCTCTTTATTTATATCCTAGAAAAGCCTTCCACCTCTTCTGAACAGGCGATGTGGGACTATTCTTCTATTGTTTGCTTGTTGGGCCAAACCGACTTCGGCAATGGTGGGAATGTAAACCCTAAGGCGGTAGGAGGCCGTCCGTCGAAGCGGGCCCCGATTGGGCTCTGAGGGCGCCGGGGGCGGCCCCGGGGGCCGGCCGGCCCCACCATGTAGCAGTGGGGCCCCAGCTTCGGTACGTCGCCTTCTCGTGCCTTCTAGAGTCTTCTAGTGTTGGTTTCGGTGAAGAATTGATATCTTTTGACTCTAGACTCCGAATATAGCAAATGATATGTCCGTTTCGATCGTCTCGACGAGCCCGTCGCAATGGGTGTAGTCCAATTCATCATTTGAGATACTTTTATTCTGTGTAAAATTAGATACACCTGCAAAACAATCGAGAACAACACAACTCATGGAACTCGTTAGAATTAAACCCTACACTATACTTTATGATTCTTTTCATGTTAATTCATGCAATAATTGATGGTATAAAATAGGCATTAAGGACCATCAACAAGTTCCCCAAGCTTAACCTTTGCTAGTCCCTTAGCAAAGCCAAACTCAATGGATCGAGTTTCTTTGCTATATTTTCACTTCCAACAAGTACACGTACCTTCAAACAAAAATTTTCCTTTAAATTTGTAAATCATATTATTGATCATGGGGCTTATTGCTCTTACCTTGGATCTTGAGTAACTGAAAGATAGAACGATCAAATCAAGTACTATGTCTCTAGTTCTTTCACTTCACCTTTAAATCCGAAATTTTCATAATAATTTTTTTCTTCTTTTTTTTTTTTTAAAGCGTAAAAACATATTATTGTCAAATTAAACAAAGGATCCATAGAGAAAGTCAATCATACCATTGAATCGAGAAGTGCATGTGTATGGAAAATAAAGTTGGATTTTTTTTTTTAATTTATCACTCTCTTACGTTTATTAGAGACACATGGCTATGAGGCTAATTCTACTATCGGGCACGTGCCCATTTTTTTTTTATATTTATTTTTTTCGAGGTTCCGACACTTGTCCCTTTTTATTTCCTCGGGATCTATCTTTTTGAGGTTTCGGACACTTGTCCCTTTTTATTTCCTCGGATACTTTTATTTAGCCATATGTCTCTCAACAAACTTTTGAGAGGATAGCAACAGATAATTATGAGTAATGGAATGTGTAAATGATCTCAATTCAATATTATGATAACTTTACATAGGGTCAACAAAGTTTAATTTAACTCAATGCAATTATTAGTCATATTAATATTGGTAAATCTCCTGGATCTTTAGTGTTGTTTAGAACAAGATAACAAGAGCTCGATCTTCACATTATACCCACCGATTACTTAGACCTTGGATCAAGCATTTGCTACCCATGCATTTAATTTCATTATAAGACATTATTATTAATTGAGAGAACTCATGTTTGAAAGTAGGTACTGGAAAGAAATTACAATAGAGCAACTAGTCATCATTTCCAAGATAAAATCTTATTGTTCTTCAGTTTTTATCTGACTCTTAACAAACTAGACCAAAGTATAAAAACTGTATGATCACACCTTAATAAATAACTAAAGTATCTTTATTTGATTTTAATGATCATTCATCTTTTTATTTATTTTTTAATTAATGACTCACAAAAGACTTGACAGACGTGGACCTTCATGTGCCCACATATTTTTTTTGGAATTTTAAGACTATAAGATAGACTCAATAATCGCTTAGGTATACTTACCTGATAACTAGGGGATGCCCTCCCCCAAGCTAGATATTTGATTAGTCCTTGTTTATTCTTCTCAAACTGCCAAATCCTGCAGAACTCAAATAGACACAAAACTCGTGGAACAGATTAAGTGCTAGGCATATAAATTTTACTTTTCTAGAGTCTTGGTGATTGAATTCTCTCTTTTTTTAGATAGGATCATTAAATTGTAGAAATTCAATCAGGTCTATTTCTTCTAAGTTTTCAGTTTCAAGGAATATTTTCAAACGTTGGCCATTTACCTTGAAGATGTTACCTGAGTCATCTTGAATTGTAATGGCTCCATGTGATGAGGTTTCAACTACCTTGAATGGTCCTTCCCATTTGCTTCTAAGTTTTCCATGACTAAAGAGTTTTACCCTTGAATTGAACAGCAATACCTTGTCCCCAGGATTGAACTCCTTGTGCTTGATTCTCTTATCATGCCATCTTTTTGTTCTTTCTTTGTAAATCTTGGAATTATGATATGCCTTCTCTCTCCATCTTCTAGCTCGATATTTGCATTTGACGATTCTTGCCAAAGAAGATGGATATCCATATTCCATTTCTTGATTGCCCAAGTAGGCTTTGAATTCTAATTCAACAGGCAAGTGACATGTTTTACCATATACCAGGTGATAAGGTGTCATGCCTATGGGTGTCTTGTATGCGATTCGATAAGCCCACGAAGGCATCGTAAAGCTTGTACTTCCATTTCTTGCCCATTTCATCCACAGTCTTTTGCAGAATGTTTTTGATTTGCTTATTTGATGTTTCAGCTTGACCACTTGTCTGAGGGTGGTATGGAGTAGCAATGTTGTGTTTGACTCCATTTTTCGCTAAGAACTGCGCGAGAATCTTTTATCAATAAAATGTGGTCCTCCATCACTTATGACCAGTCTAGGCATTCCAAAACGTGGAAATATTATTTCATTGAACATCTTCTTGGAGTGCTTGAGTCGGCAGCTCGACATGGTAATGCTTCTACCCATTTGGACACGTAGTCGACTGCTACCAAGATATATTCTGCATCTCCTGACTTTGGGAGTGGTCCCATGAAATCAATTCCCCGGACATCAAATAATTCCACCTGAGGAGGTTGTTCGTGAGGCATCATCGCATCCCGAGTGTTGATGTTTCCATGTTTCGGCATCCGAGACATCTTCTCGACAAACTTTTTCATATCTTGATACATCGTTGGCCGAAGAATCCGCTTTGCCAAATCTTGGCATGTGTACGAATGCTCCATAATGTCCTCCATAGGGTGATGAATGACATCTCTCAATGATCTTCATGCCTTCAATTGTCGGGACACACCTCCGTAGCAATCCATCGGCACGCATCCTGTAAAGATATGGATCGTCCCCATAAATGGGTACGACTCTCATACTTTGGAGCTTCCTCTTGTCTCCTCCTGGTGGAATATAACCTGCAACCATATAGTTGACAATATTTGCGTACCAAGGATCGGAGTCCGTTACTGCGAGGAGCGTGTCATCCCTTAGATAGTCATTAATAGGTAGCTCATATGTGTCTTTATATTGAAGTCTAGATAAGTGGTCAGCTACTGAATTTTCTACTCCTTTTTTATCCCTTATCTCTATGTCAAATTCTTGGAGCGTAAGAATCCATCGGATTAACCGAGGCTTAGCATCTTTCTTAGTGAGGAGGTATTTAAGTGCAGCATGGTCTCTTGTATATTATTACTTTCGCTCCCACTAAGTAAGATCTAAACTTGTCTATTGCAAAGACCACGCCCAAGATCTCTTTTTCAGTGGTAGCATAATTAAGTTGTGTCCCAGACAAGGTTTTGCTAGCATAGGATATAGCGTAATGTTTCTTGTCTTTGGTTTGTCCTAAAACGGCACCCACCGCAAAGTCACTAGCATCACACATGATCTCAAAGGGTAGACTCCAAATGTGGTTGAATAATTGAGCCGAGATGAGTGCTCTTTTGAGAATTTCAAAAGCTTCAAGGCATTCAGTGTTAAAAATGAAAGGTACATCTTTGGCTAGGAGGCTAGTTAGGGGTCTAGCGATCCGAGAAAAAAGTTTTTGATAAAACGCCTATAGAACCTGCGTGGGCCTAGAAAGTCTGCGAATGCCTTTCACATTTGTGGGAGGTGGAAGTTGTTCAATAACTTCAATCTTTGCTCTATCTACTTCTATCCCACATTCGGACACCTTGTGTCCTAGCACTATTCCTTCCCGAACCATAAAATGACATTTTTCCCAATTTAGGACTAAGTGCTTTTCTTCACACCGTTGTAAGACTATGTCTAAATTCTCTAAACATTCATCAAAGGTTTTGCCATAGACAAAGTGAAGTCATCCATGAAAAAAACTCCATGATTTTCTCGATCATATCGGAGAAAATAGACATCATGCACCTTTGAAAAGAAGCGGAGCATTACACACGCCCAAACGACATTCGTCTATATGCATATGTTCCATATGGGCATGTGAAAGTAGTCTTACTTTGGTCATCCGGGTGGATTGGGATTTGATGATATCCGAATACCCATCAAGAAAACAAAAGAAAGAGTGATTTGCAAGTCGTTCCAACATTTCATCAATGAAGGGTAATGGGAAGTGATCTTTCTTTGTAGCCTTATTAAGTTTCCGGTAGTCAATGCACATACGCCACCCGGTGGATGATGACGTTGAGGGATGAGCTCATTCTTCTCATTCCTAACGACCGTCATTCCTCCTTTCTTTGGCACAACTTGGACAGGGGCTAACCCACTCACTATGAGGTACGGGATAAATAATCCCAAATAAGTGTAAAAGCTTAAGGACCTCTTTCTTAACAACTTCTCGCATTGCATTGTTAAGTCTCCTTTGTGGTTCCCTCGATGGTAAAGAATCGGGATCGGTGGGAATACGATGAGTGCAGAGAATGGGACTAATTCCCTTGAGGTCTTGGAGTGAGTAGCCTATAGCTGATTTATGTCTTTCTAGGACAAAGGACAAGTTGATACGTTTCATCTTGGGAAAGCTTGTCACTTATGATGATAGGTGTTTCTCGATTATTATTGAGAAAGACATATTTTAAGCCGAGAAGGAAGGGGTTTTTAGCTCAATAGAGGGTTGCGATAGCTCCTCTATTTCCTCTATCTTTATAGGCTCGCCAACTCTTCCTCTTCTTGAACAAAGTGTTCATCATCAAGAGCTGATTGAGCCATGTCTTCTAAGGATGCCATTAAGACTTCCTCAATAGGGTCCAGTTCAGGCTTGGGTTCTACTATTGCATTACTTGAGCGTGCAAGCGAGATGGTGATAGGAGAACTTCCTAGTTTTATATCTAAGAGACCCTGTTTTGATCTTTCTTGAAAGAATGTCCTAAAAGGTACGCCAATCAAGATGGATGTGTCTGAGATATCAAAGATATAAAAATTTAATCGATACTCAGAACATTGTATTCGCAATGGAATAGACCTTATGACCCCATAACTTTCAAGAGTATCTCTAGAAGGAGTTCGTAAAAAGCTTATGAGATGGGATCAAGAACTCGTTGGGGAAAAGTTGTTCGGCTAAAGCCTTTGAAATAATATTCATCCCAACAGGTTGGACTATAGTAAGCCTCTATAGTGGTTCCCTTTAATAATGCAAGTGATAATGTCCGAGGGAGCATTGATTTGGGCTACCTCGGTGGATAACTCCGTTTCGCCAACCACTCATGACTCATGATGGCCGATAGTCCTTTAATATGTTCTATAAGGAGAGAATCATTATTTGGGCCATCATTATCCTCGTATGACATAGAGTGTGTCAGAGGCTTCACTTGAACTGGTAAATTCGAGGCATTGCCAAAGTCTTCAAAAAGATCATCCTCGATTTCAAAAGGGAACGTGGAAGGATGAGATTCATCATCTTCTAAAATGTGTTTTGTTTCCTCAATTGGAGATTCTTTAACAACCAAATCATCTATAGGATTTAAAGGAATTTTAGATTTGATTGTATCTGTCTCCTCTTGTTGGTCGGGGTTTGGCTTGACTTCTTCTTCTTCTTTAGGAAATTCATCAAAGATGCCGGTGTAAGGGGTGTTTTCAAGGATTTTCTCTAGTATGGCTTTCCCCTCACTCACGGTATTGTACGAAAATGATCCTCCAGAAGATAAGTCAAGATGCAGAGCAGCTTCCTTGTTAAGACCGAGATGGAAGTGGTAAAGAAGCACGTGGTCAGGCAAGTGAAGGGTTGGACCGGTATTGATAAGATTTAAGAACCTAGCCCAAGCTGCTCCTAATGTCTCCTTCTCCTTTTGTTTAAAGGTAAGAACTTCTACTCGAAGAGCGGCGATCCGAGGAAGAGGGAAGAAAGCAAGACAAAATTTGTCTCGAAGTTCATCCCAATTTCCTTTCACTCCTCCTACAGTATGAGCATACCACTGTTTCGCTCTTCCTAAAAGGGAGAACGGAAACAATTTCCATTTAATGGTCTCTTGTGTCATGCCAAAGAATATTTAAGCAAGAACACAATTGCTCAAATTCTCTAAGATGGATGTATGGATTTTCGTCTTCTAATCCAGAGAAGGATTGCTCCCGGACCATGGCTATGAAAGCAGGGCGAAGCTCATAGCCATCTGTGAGTATAGGATGTGATGATGGTGGAGGCTCCGACAACTCGCCCTTTGGAGCCGAAAATTGAAAGATAGGCGTGGAATCCATGTGGTAAGGGTAAAGGTGGTAAAAACAAAAATGAAAGATACACGGACGAACTTGGCTCGATCCCAAAACAGCTACCGTTCCCCGGCAACGGCGTCAGAAAGCTTGTTGGTATATTTAACGCACACAGAATGATCAAGAGATAAATCCATGGCGCACGGATACCGCTGTAGCTTTCACCTAAGAGTATTCCAAGGTATCGAATTTCCACGAGGAACGTGAAGTGATCTAGTAACGAATCAAGTGCGACCAAGGAATGAAAAGATAAATATGATAGAAAAGATAAATATTTTTGGTGGGTAGAGAGGGGCTATCTAAGGTGATCTAGATAACTAAGAATCAAACTCACGATACTTGTCTACTTTGGAGCAACAGTACCTTTCCAACTCTCGAATAAGACTGGGAAGAAAGTAGCTGGGGAAGGCTGCCAAAAGCTCTACGAAACACTAACTCCGACGTGGTGGAATACGAAGACCAACAAAGCTGTCACCTCTGAAGGCTACCACAACTAACCGTAAGAATTAGGGCGCAACCTCGGGTAAACTCTAGCCTAGACACCACGCCTACGCTATCGATTACTACTCTAACTACGCGCAATAACTAGAGCACTCAATACGAGCTAAGATCCCGTAAACTAAGTAAAGTAAGAACAAAACTTAATTAAATAGAGAACTTAAGAGTTACCAACTGAAGAACTTGAAGAAGATTCGTCTCCGTAGAGGTACAAAGTTGAGGAAGATCCGTCAAGCCGGCTCCTCATCTACTGTCTCCTCTCCTCTCTCCCTATTTTCTACTTTACAAGAGCTTTGGAGATGAGAGTCTATCCATTCGAGGGACGCCTCTACATCTCCATAATATGGTGCCCTCAACTATGGGGGTCTACCTCTTTATTTATATCCTAGAAAAG
This sequence comes from Chrysopogon serrulatus, assembly GCA_015844335.1. NCBI lineage: Eukaryota > Viridiplantae > Streptophyta > Magnoliopsida > Poales > Poaceae > Chrysopogon > Chrysopogon serrulatus. Next base: position 94,983 of record JADLZL010002751.1, on the reverse strand, counting down.
CCTTCCACCTCTTCTGAACAGGCGATGTGGGACTATTCTTCTATTGTTTGCTTGTTGGGCCAAACCGACTTCGACAATGGTGGGAATGTAAACCCTAAGGCGGTAGGAGGCCGTCCGTCGAAGCGGGCCCCGATTGGGCTCGGAGGGCGCCGGGCGGCCCCCGGGTGGGGCGGGCCGGCCCCACCATGTAGCAGGGGCCCGGCTTCGACGCGTCGCCTTCCGGTGCCTTCTAGAGTCTTCTAGTGTTGGTTTCGGTGAAGAATTGATATCTTTTGACTCTAGACTCGAATATAGCAAATGATATGTCCGTTTCGATCGTCTCGACGAGCCCGTCGCAGTGGTGTAGTCCAATTCATCATTTGAGATACTTTTATTCTGTGTAAAATTAGATACACCTGCAAAACAATCGAGAACAACACAACTCATGGAACTCGTTAGAATTAAACCCTACACTATACTTTATGATTCTTTTCATGTTAATTCATGCAATAATTGAAGGTATAAAATAGGCATTAAGGACCATCAACAATGACCAAACCTCTTGAATGTGAATTCAAAGAAGGATCACCACTGGCGAAAATTGCCCTCATCAAAAATTGCCCTCATCGGTGGAATGGATGACTGGAACATGGTTTTTTGATGTTGAAGAGAACAATGGTAGAGGCTAAGGGAGGAGCTGGTTTGGCAGGGCCAGGAAGGTTTGGTGCCAGCAGAGGAAGCTAAGACAAGTGGGCTTGTCATTGAGAGGAGAAGCGAAAGGATGACAGGAGGATCAAAAGGAAGCTGATACCATGTAGGATTTCAAAATTGGGAGAGAAACACCACAAGATTTCCATTACGCTCAGTTGGAGTTAGATACAACAACAAGGACTCATCCCACCACTAGCAGCTGATCCTATAATCTAGCTAAGCATGATGCCGTCACAGAAGGAAGAACCTGGTCTATATATAGCTGTTATAGATGGAAGGCGAGAAGCTGAGCCACTCGATCCTGAACTATACAACTAACCGTCTCGAACCTTGTCTTCGCCGCTATAGGTCTAGCGCTGCCACAAACCCACAAACCATGTAGGCTCGTGCTGTTACCAAATGTTGGCGCCTGTCTATATGTATTTTAGAGGTTCACAATGCAGCAAGAGTGACATTGTTTGTTGTCCTAGGATTTAAACTAAGGCCGGCACCTCCCCCACCTTTGGGATCTAGCCACTACGCCATATAAAACTGTTGGTTGCCCCATATCCTAAAGAACTATTGATGAATTATTAATGATCAAACTATACAAATTATCTTGGCCTCTGAGTTTTAAAGTACACAAAAAGAAAACACCCGACAAATTATCTTTGTATAGTTCTAGTTACATGCATATAGATGTAGCATGCATCTCAGATGCTGTCACATTTGGTGGGCGCATAGGAGAACTTGCGGTTAGCCATGTCGTAGAGCACATGCATGTTCTGCTGCTGGACGTTGCCGATGACATTGGGGGCGCCTTCAAAGGGCGCTGCCATGACCGCCAGGCACATCATCCCGGGGCTCGGCTCCTGGAAGTAGTTGTCCCGCGGCAGCGACATCTCGGCGTCACCGTCGAAGTGCAGCACGAGCGGCGGCACCTGCACCTCCTCCATGGACGTGCCACGCGGCAGCTCGAAGCACACCGGGTAATCGTCGACGCCCCGGCTCGCCACGGGCAGCTTGACGCCCTCCATGACGGCCTTCTTGAGCTCCTCGAACGCCGGCTCCACGAGGTACGCCAGCGTGGTCGCCGAGTCGAGCACCGTGCCGCCGGTGCCGTCGGGCTTCATGGCGAGGGCGGCCTCCGGCACGTCGAGCCGCTTGCTGCCCAGCGAGATCCCCACCATGGGCACGTAGTAGTAGAGGTCCTCCACGGGGTTCTTGAGCAGCGGGATCGTCTGGATCTTCCCCGTCGTCTTGTACTTGCCGAGGTCGGCCATGGCGCCGAACATCACCGGGCTGGTCTTGCGGTCGGCGAACGGCGTGAGGCAGTAGGAGAACTTGGTGATGGACAGCTGCTTCAGCATGGACAGGGGCCCCGGGGAGAGGCCGAGGATGCCCGACGCCTCGGCGATGGTGCCGTTGCTGAGCTTGCCGCAGCCGAAGGTGAGGTTGGCGGCGACGGCGTGCTTGGTCCCGAAGGTGAACGTCTCGGTGGCGAGCACGCCGGTGGCCGTCATGATGCCGTAGTAGTTCTCGTATGCGCACCGGCGGTCGGTGCAGGTCTTGTTGGTGAAGGTGCCGTCCTCGCAGGGCTTGCTGCTGCAGGGCAGGAGGGAGAAGGACGACGACCGGGCGGCGTCAAACACGGGCTCCAGCTGCTTCGCCGTGGGGCCCACCAGGCTGCACTGCGTCCAGAGGAGGTCGCTGCCCAGGTCCAGGATCACCTTGCTGGGCTGCGGCGGCGTGCCCACGCCCACGGTCAGGCAGTGGCCCTGGTGGGTGTACGGGGCGAGGGTTACGTTGGCCGCCGAGATGTCGGCGGCGGTGGCAGCGGCGGCGGCAGCGGGGGCGGCAGCGGCGCCGCTCTGCTTGTTGCCGAGCACCCTGGCGAGCCTCCTCGGCTGCCGGGCGTTGCTCTCGAGGGCGGCGCGGCGCCAGTTGTCGTGCCTGGAAGCCATGCGGCTGCTGCCGAAGAACGGGCTGTCGGAGTCGAAGCGGATGTCAAAATGGAAGATCGCATGGGCAGCTGGGGCGGCCGTCGTCAACACGACGGCGACGAGGCACGCGAGTTGGAGCCGGGGCTGGAGACGACGGCGTGCCATGGCCATGCCTCGGGGAATTGGCTGGCCGGGCAGCGGGCACTCGATCGATCGATGCTCAGAATTTCACGGTCGTTGATTGGTTGGCTGCTTTTGTGTACCAATTCATATTATATACTGGGGAGTAGTTGTGTTTTCTTAAAGTGGGCAAATACGATTGCAGCCGCACAATTTAGTGGCTAGCTAGTCCTAGATAATCTCTGTGGTCACCGAATTCTCTGGCGCTTCACTCTAATTATTAGGCTCTAATTTGAGATATAGCATCCATTTGGATTAATAACGCAGACCCAAGCGGGCCAACCACATGTCATGTTTCTGTTAACAGTGCTTGCTAGGGATATTTAACTAGTTGTCACCTCTTTGATTGCCAGCTGTAGACTAGTAAATGTAAAATTGCCATAAAAACAGTAGTGGTCCTAGGTTCTTGCCATTTTTGATGATGTAGCATGCTATTCATCTCATCTATGTGGAACTTGTCTTGGCTCGAGCATGTGCAAAGACACTTTCACCCCTGCCATCTCTCGCTTAATGTGTATCCGCCCCATTTGCCCACTCTCCCTCTCACTCTTTTACTCCCGACAACGGCCAGAGATGAGGGCTAGAGGAGGCCATGGCTAGTCAGATCACAGAGACAATAGTGGCAAGTCACAACACAACACATAGTGGCCTCCAAGGTTAGATCTAGAGTCCTTTTGTCCCTAAGCGCAACAACATCTATGGTTGTGATATATGTGGTTATGGTTTCATGGCATGTTCATGGTGGTTAAGGTTCCAGAATCAACAATTCTGAGCGTTATGCTATAGGATATTGGATGTAGGCTAAACCCGTAGTAATATGGTATTGTCTCCTGTCCTAGTATGTTGCTATGTTTTTGCCATGTATCTTTTTCATTTTTTATGAGAATGTGATGTAGATTGTGGAGTTGGTTTGGTCCTAAACTCCCCCTTATTCTCAATGTTTTTATATTCCATGTTAGTGTTGCCAAGTACACACTAGAGTTAATGACTACAGTTCTTGACATAGAAGTCCAAGAACATGCAATGTGTACACTTTTCTGGCTTCCTAGATGATATGGCTAGGATAACTAGCAACTTCTAGTTTGGGGTGTTGATAGACATAGTGCAACAGAGTGGAAGGTTACTAGTAGTAAGTAATGTGAGGAGATGATTCTATGTAGGTTGGATGAGAAGGAAATGCATGTAAGTTGTGAGGGAAACAACAAGTCATTGAAGCTTGTGTCAGACCACCCATAGCGGGCCTTTAGCATAAGCATTTGCAGGTCAAAACATAACGCCGTCCAATGCTTCGGGCAGTCTTTGTAAAGGGGATCAATTGCCGCCTGCTTCATCTGTTTAAAATTCTCGAGCCACTTAGGATTCCCAAACAGAACATCATCTTCGTCCATACAATTAGCAATTCTATCAAAAAGCTGCATATCTTCTGGATCCAACACATCCGCACAATCTTCACCGCCTGCAATATCATCACCTTGTAGCAGATCATCAATCGTAATGTAATAACGATTTCCTTCTTGGTCGCCTGTTCCTGGGACACAGGTAGATGGTTCCGGAGGGACCTCTGGTACTTCGTCATTTAACGTGGTGGACGAGTTTGGTCCGCATGAAGTCGTGGACGCTGGATTTTGCTCCCCATGGTGCTTCCAGACGGTGTAATCCTTGACAAAACCATGTCAGAATCAAGTGAGATTGTACAACGGTATCTTCATGGGCAAACAGATTCGTGCACCGACTACACGGATAAATCATGTGATCCCGACCCAGACTCAGACGATGTTTTTTCGCCGCGCGGGCATAAACTTCTTCCTCAGCTGATCCAGGAAAGACGGATCTAGCCTCGATGTCTTGTACATCCATTCCCGGTCCATGACTGCAACATATACGCACGCAAGCATCCAAAAAAACATGTAAGCCTTCGTCTACATTCGATTTTCAATCAATACAAATGGTAGATCTACTTTTCTCTCTCCTCCATTTAGATCTAGATCTAGATCTAGAGAGGAAGCCCCAAATCATGGAAAAGAGAGGAAAATAAGTGGAGAAGAGTAAGATTCAACCTCTTGCGGTGTCCCCCTTCAATAAATCCAAGAGCAAAACTCCCCCCCTAGAAAATGGTCATTTTCGGGTTTTGGGAGCTCAAAACCCGAAAATAGAGGAGAAGGTCGTGGGGAAGAAGAAGGTGGGGGCGCTGTTTATATAGCCCAGGCTTAACCGAGGCGGGCATTGTAAATCCAACCGCCTCGGTAAATACCTATTAACCGAGGCGGTTTCGTTACAACAAACGCCTCGGTTAATCTATTAACCGAGGCGGTTTACTAAAGGAAACCGCCTCGGTTAATGGGTATTTACCAAGGCGGTTTACTAAAGGCAACCGCCTCGGTTAATAGATTAACCGAGGCGTTTGTTGTAACACAACCGCCTCGGTTAATAGGCACTTACCGAGGCGTTTATTTAATAAAGCCCGCCTCGGTTAACCTATTAACCGAAAGCGGTTCTTTGGCCGCCAGACCTGCCTCTACCGGGCCCGATTAACGAGGCGGGCCGGGCGGCCCAACCGCCTCCGAGCCCAAAAAAAAAACGAAAGGTTGTAGTTAATTTTTTTTTTTTTGTAGTAGTGAAAGCATAGCTTGCAATTATTTTGGGCACTTTTGAGTATGTCTTTGCTGCTGCCACATAGGGGTCACTAATGCATGAACATGTAGAAGGTTCAGGTGACATTTGCAGCACTCCCGAAGAAAGCTAAAGCTAATGAACATGTTGTTGATTGGAGTATATTGACTATATTGTCTAAGGCGACTACAATGGTGAAGCTAATGTTTTGGTGAATGAGGACCAAATCTATAGGGATATGGGTTTCAAGGAACTAGATGAGGGTGTTGTGGCTGAGGAGATTCTAATTCTTAACATTACGTTGGAAAGCACATTATTAAAGAGGTAACCAACTAATCTAAATTAGTAATATTTTTATCTCTAAATATATTTATCATGAAAATATATTCAATGATGTATCTAACAATACTAATTATATACCATAAATATTATTATTATTTCTATATATTTAGTTAATGCTTAAAATGTTTGACTTGCCAGTAGGAAGTGAGAATGATACTTTTTATGGAACGAGAAGAAAAGAGTACATGTCTATTAGTAGTACTAGAAGTACCCACGTGTTGATATAGAAATTATTGATGATTTAAAATAAAATTATTATATACAAAAGGGATAAATAATTATAGGTTAATATTAGTGGATGACATAACACACATGTGGACAACTAAATACATATTAGTAGATGATATACCTCATTGACATGTAGATCATAACTACAAATGACCATAAATATATTTGATAGTAGATAGCTTGCATGTTGAGAGAAATAACTAGTGAGGTTTAGCTTTATAAGAGTATATAAATATAGATAGATTTGTAAACTAGTCTATAACAAATTTAAATGTATAAATGCACAAGATATTCTATAATTCTTATAAAGCTAATCCTTAATACATATTCTATATGAATATGTAAACCATTTATATTTATTTTCACCAACTATCTATATCATTATTTTTTATATAATGTAAGCTATGTAACTGATTTGATATTACATAAAAATTTTTTCTAAATATTCTGATAAGTGCGTACATTGCACAAGGTTGATAAGATAATAGAAATAAGATGATTATTTTCATAAAACTTGACCAACTATTCAAACATCATCTTTTACTACTTTCTAACTTTTAAAATAAGATTTAAAAGCATACGTAACTGATTTAACTCATATATGTAATAATTTATTTCTAAATGTCCCATAACAGCGCGTACATTGCACAAGGTAAGCTGATTTGTATCATTATAGTAGAAATAAGCTATATCACAGCTACATTATAGCCAAAATAAACACAGCTGATCAACTGTGTATTATTCAAAGATTTGTCTAAATTTTAAAAAATATATAAAATTTAGATCTAGAATCGTTGAATTGCGTTTTTTTTTTTCTTGGAGGGAGCAGTAGACACCCAAATGGAGTGCATAGTGCATAGCCAGTCAGCGTCCATGCTCGAGATCCGCATCTACCATGCCGTACAAATGCAGCTCGCTCTACAAAGTAAGCCGGCGAAAAATCCGGAAAACTTTAAATGAAGCATCAAATCGAATCGAAATAAATAAAACGTGTAAAAAAAGGGGAAAAAAAACTGGCTTCGTCCCTAACCCCGCGTTAGCGTCGCGTGGCCTCCTTCCGTTACTCTCCTCCCTCTCCTCCCACCTCTCTCAGATCTCCCCACCCTCCCCTCCCCCCCTCCCCGCCTCGCCACCGCCCTCCAAACCCTACCCCTCCGCCTCGTCGGATCGGGCCAGACCCGGCCCCGCGCCACGAGGAGTAGCGGTGGCGCCCGCCGCGGCGATGCGGAGCTCCATCGCGACCTACCGGGAGAGCCTCTCCCGGCTCGCCGGCGAGGTCGACGACGCCGCGGCCGACGAGGTCCCCGCGCCACCGCTCGCCCCGGCAGCTAGGGCCGGGGACCTCTCGGCTACGCCGCCGTCGTCGGGGAGGCGCCGACGGTTCTCCCGCCCTGGTCCTGGCTCCGAAGCCGCTGAGCCCGACGAGGTAAACCCCCATCTCCCGCGGCGAATTCCTCTGGTGAATTGGTTTGAGTAGAGGTTCCCGTGTGTCTGGTATGCTGTCGGGATCCGAAGCTCTACCTTCCGAAGTCCAACTGCCGTGGCCTTTTATGATTTCAATCAGTCAACCAGCACGCGGAGCCAATGTACTAGGGGAAAATTCGTATTCACAAGCAGGCTGTTGTTGTTGGAAGAAAAAAAAAGACTAGAGTGTTGATATCTGGGTTTAAGGAGGTGTTGATAGCAAGGTGGGTAAGGGCTCAGTGTAGGTTCGTATAGCCTTTGCCTGCCACCGATTAGTTGATCCTGTGATTAACTTGGCTTCAAGTTACGGTGCATAAGTTCATCTAGTTGGTAAAATGCTGAAATATTAGTTTTGCAGTGCTGCTTCCCACAGAAATGTTTCTTATTATGCCAAGTGTCTGTTCTAATAGATGGTTAAAAACAAGTGAGAAGTAAACTCTTTCCTAGGATAGCGTGTGAAGGAAAATGGGGTTGGTTACTTGTGATCTTAGACAGGACATATTGCATTTGGTATCCCTTGGTGGGCTGGTTCTGTCATTCTCTGCAAATATTGAACTGTAAAGTGAACTATCATTTTGTATCTTGCTGGTTCCATTTCCACATGACAAATTGTGAAAGCAGTGTAGTAAGTATGAATTGGTATAATTTCATTTTCCTTTGCAGATTTCTAAACTCAGGGATGACATCCAAAGGCTTCAAGCTTCCGAGGCTGAAATAAAGGCATTATCTTTCAATTATGCTGCAATGTTGAAGGAAAAAGAGGTATGCCTTCTTTGAAGGTCCCTGTTTCTCCCTTCTATATGCTTATTATCTGCTTGCCAGGTCATTTTTACTGGATACCATCATTTTTAGTTAGTTTTCCACATCATAATAAGGTATTGTATGTGCAACTTTTATGCCATTAAAAACATAGACAATTTTACTGATTTTACATGGCACGTTTACAAATTTTTTTACATGGGGGTCTATATTTTTTGTAGGAACAACTGGGAAAACTTCGTGAAGAAAATGGGTCTCTTAAAAGAAGCTTGGAGAGCTGTAAGGCAGTTTCAGCCAATTCTAATGTAACTATGTGTTTTATTCACTTTCATAGAGTTACTATGTGTCATTTATTATGCGACATGCCACTATGGTAAACTATTAACATCAGATCTCACAGGGTACTTTGGAAAGATCACCCAGAGCACAAAGGAATGCAGTTCAGGAAAATTCATTGAACCTCACCAAGCATAATGGATATGGTGGTGGTTCTTCTCACAGTACCCAGGCAAATGGTCTGCATCCAGTAACTGGGTATCAGAAGGTAGTTATTACTTATAGTCAGTTTCATTACATTGCATATATTATATATTCCTAGTTTGTATTCTCTTCACACCCTTATTCTACTTAAATGCTGTGGATGTGTTTTTTTTTTTTTCTATGGTGAAGTGTTTAAAAGAATAGCTTTGATATATTTATTTCTTACATGCAAAGAAATTGTGTACTTTGTTAAAATAATCAATACTCCATTAAATTTAAATCATGCTACAGGGAAGTGCACTGGAGGAAGAGAGATCATCCTTCATTACCAAGCAGACTAGTTTTGAAAATGAAATCAAACAATTGAAACAGCAGCTCAGCAGTAATTCTGAGAAAGAAACTGAAACTAAAAGGAGGCTAGAAGGTATGCTTGATCTAAAGTCCAAACTGTTACATCTGAAACAGTTAGCAGCCTATATTAAAATTAGTGAGCTTTTTATTTTCTAAATCTTCTGTTTCCACATTTTAGATGAAACTAAGAGGAACGAATTTCTTCAGCAGCAACTAAATGAACTCAAGGTGAACAAAGAAAGGGTAAGTTTTTCCCTTATGGAGGAGATGCCTATGTATTTTGATCCACTGTCAACAGTATGTTTAAGATAATGGATTTGACTCCATGGGCATGAAGATAAATTTCTTATGTTCATCTGCAGATATCAACTAGCATGGAAGGGTTACACAAGGAGCTGAGTGAGAAGAAATCAGAGTTGAGACATGTTCAAGATGAATTAAGCAGAAGGGACAAGGAGCACGTCTCGGACGGATCGCTTCAGAGCCTAAGAAATATGTTGATGGCTTTGCAGAAGGAGAACTCTAACCTAAAGGTCTCAATAGATCGTGCATTTAGCAATCTACTATAATAATAGTGATTTTGCAATGATCATATGGAAATGTTGCAATGGATTTTGAAATCATAATATTTGCTTCTGCAGATGGAGAAAGTCAAGCTTGAGGCAGATCTCAAGAGTATGAAGAGTACCACACAGAAAATTGTTGATAGTGCAATAGATACTAACAAGATTTCTGACTCGGAAAATGTACGATCTTGCTCTTAAGCTGTGCTTCATACATATGATTTGGGCAGTGAACAATGCCTCAGGAAGATGCATGGGATAGACTTAGTTTTTGTTCAATGGCAAACACTACTTGCTATCTATTTATTTATTTATTCAGAACTTTGATGTTAAATCAAGACTTCAATACATTATATGTTACTTAATTTGCTGAGATAATTTTTCTACAGTTTTGCTAGTAAGAATCTTCTGAAAACTGTAAAGATTGTAGAGTTTGTAAATTTCACTATGGATGACTTGTTTACCTGAGTTGTGGGCCCACAAAACAATGATCTGTAGGATATATTACTGGTGGTACCACTCAATGGCAAAGAGAATAAAAGTACTGATCTGCTTGTAGTTCCACTGTGAAGGTTAAGGAAGAGATGGATTCTTTGAAAAGAGCATTACAGGATGCTTCCCGTGAGAGAGACAAAGCTGTGCAGGATCTGGCTCGGCTGAAGCAGCATTTGTTAGATAAGGTAACCATATATTGGTATATGTAATTTTCCTACATTTTTGTTCTACAGTGAGACAAGGCAGAGTATTATGTGGTCCCTTGCTTCATTATACTACCTACACACAAATTATGTGCTATATCTTTATGTTTAATGTGATAACCTGTTCACTGGACAATTTGATGTGCAAACTGACTAACAATTCACTTACATTAGGATCTTGAAGACCAAGAAAAGATGGATGAAGATAGTAAACTCATTGAAGAATTGAGGGTAGTCTGTGAGCAGCAAAGGGCTCATATAATGCAGTTAGAGAGGGCTTTAAAGGTTGAAATGGCAAAGCAGGAGGAGAACAAAAAGATCATAAGTGAAGAGCACCAGAGGTCAAATGAACAAATAGAAGATTTGAAGTACAAGCTTGCAAGCTGTATGAATGCACTTGAATCAAAAAATGTGGAGTTGCTAAATCTTCAGACTGCCCTTGGACAGTACTATGCTGAGAGTGAAGCCAAGGTGATTGAATTCTCGGGGTATTCTTTGTTTGAAGCTTACTAATTTATAAACTGTCAATTCATAATGGTCTTTAATTTCTGTGTAGGAACGACTTGGAGGTGATTTAGCTGTTGCTAGGGAAGAATTGTCTAAATTGTCAGAGTCATTAAAGGTAAAAACAGAGCATACCTTATAGATGCTTGAGCAAGCATTGAACAAATGCTGTACTTGTGATTGTTCCTCCTATTTTTTATTGGATTCATGAATGCCTTTTTATGCAGGTGGCAAATCAAACAATTGAGATTTCAAGAAGGGAGAAGGGAAGATATAGCTACCAAACTTTCACAAGCAGAGAGGATGTTAGCAGATGGGAAGCGATCCATGCAGAAGCTTGAGGATGACAATTCAAGATTGCGAAGAGCACTAGAACAAAGCATGACAACTGTCAATAGGATGTCACTAGATTCAGATAACTCTGTTGACAGGTTGGTAATGATTACCTTTTCTTCTGTAATGATTTTAGTGAATGCATCTATGGATGACAGCTAGTTTATATAATTATTTAGTATTTACCAATCATGGTTTTTGAGGCATCACCTAGCATGTTGCCTAGGCGTCCAGGTGAACCCCAGGCATCCCAGGACACCACATGGTTTGTCACACCATATTGCTTAGGCATTGCCTAGAATGGTCTAGGCATACCCCTAACACCAAAGGACGCTACAACACCTCAAAAGCCATTGTACAAACTTGTCTCCTAGGTGTATCCTAGGTGCCACAGGATACAGCAATGTTTTAGTTGTGCCATATCGCTTAGGCGTCGCTTGGAAAGGCATCCAGGCATGTACACCTAGTGCCACAGGATACCACAACGCCTCAAAAACCATTGTACCAATGATAGAGATAACTCTTTTTTTTGGCGAAGACATTTCTTGTTCAATACATGATAAAAGTAAGAATTGAAAAGACTTAAAAATGAGCCCATGGATAAACATTCATTCCCAAACCTTTACACGGGGATAAGATAGATGTGTAATCTTGGAGCTTGGTCCCTTTGGAATCACCACAATTGATGTGTCTTCAATGGGACTGCACCTGTTCTGTGAAATGTTTTGGATTTGACCATTGAGGAAATGAAGCTATGGGATTTGGCTGGAGCTAAGGGCATCACTTTATGCCCCGTTTCTTGTGTTCAGCTTAGTCCTCTGCTGTGTTTGTGGTTATTTTTTCGTTTATAAAAGGCGCAATTGTAACTTGTCATCCCCTTATGTGTGAGTTTGAGTCCCGGTGTGTGTGGCTGTTTGTTTTTTTTTATTCTTTTGTTGGGGCTCTTTTACCCCCTTTTTCATCTTAATATAAAAACAAGCAGTTCTCCTGCATGTTCAATTAAAAAACTAGGTTAATTGCATTTTCTATTCCTCTTGTTTTGACCTTTTCTCCTTTACTATTGAAATAAGAATTGATGTTCAAAACTTGACTCCTGGTTTATCTATGGCCATACTATGCCATCTGCAGTTTAACATTTCTGATTTTTATCATCATGTTCTATACCAACAAAGTTCTCTGTTTCTCAAGATATATCTTGTAATATAGATTTTTGTTTTCTTCCTGCACTTTCATCACCTCATCCAACATCAGTGGATGATATATGATATATGCAACATATAAAATAATCAAACTTTTGCTTGCAGGCGCATTGTGATCAAACTGCTAGTCACCTACTTCCAGCGAAATCATAGCAAAGAGGTGTGTGGCTCATCCAAATCGATTTTTGTTGTATATACTTCCAAAATAAATTTTGTTATCAAATCATTTGCTGATGTTGGATACTGGCAGGTTCTGGATCTCATGGTCCGCATGCTTGGCTTCTCTGAGGAAGACAAGCAAAGGATTGGCCTTGCACAAAATAATGCTGGTAAGGGTGTTGTCCGTGGTGTTTTGGGTCTCCCAGGACGCCTAGTCGGAGGAATTGTTGGTGGAGGTCCATCTGGCAAATCTACTCAGGCGTCCCAGGATAGCCAGGTGGGATCTATATGCCTGATACCTTCTCTCTCTTTTTTTTTTTTTTCATGATTCTATTCCTTTCACCTCTTTAAGTTCAGCAGACAATGAGAAGCACTAAGCTGTATGTTACAACCTGATGGTTAATATTGGTTTCCCTGTGCCATCATGTGCAGTCATTTGCAGACCTATGGGTGGACTTCCTGCTCAAGGAGACGGAGGAAAGGGAGAAACGAGAAGCCTCAGAAGCTGCAAGGCAATCACAGGAAGAGAGCCATACCGCTGCTGGTCCAAGTACATCTTCGAGCATCCAACAAGCATCACAGCACCCTGCAAACTTGGTACCTGGTCCATCCACGAGGCCACATCCCTTGGGTCGTCCAGACTCAGAATTCTCTACAGTTCCGCTCACATCATCATCATCATACTCATCTGTGCCGACTCCATTCTCAAGACCACCTCTAAGATGATTGCAATCAAGTGTACACTGTACAGTATGAGATCCCTTCTTTTTGTTCTGGGAGTGATCCCACCTCCGAAGGCTAAGCTATTTGTTCCATTCGTTGACAATGCGATGATGATGATGATGATAGTAGTTGATTAAAAAATTACCCTCCTTCCTCCTTGGGCATGTAAAGAGATCAATATGTAAATTGGATTTTCCTGCCCTCGACAGCAGGAGATAAAAGAGATGTTGATTTATACGTATGTTTTGAGAACTGGAATGCTGTGTGCTCGGTGTTTAACGTTATAATTCTTTTCCATCCAAAGTTCCAACTGAGTATCATGGATGCATACGACTGGTAGTATGGAATTTATGTATTGCAAGTGTTGCGAAGGGGGAGCTTTGTCTGAAACCCTGGGCTTCCTTCTCCCCGACCGCAATAGGACACATCACGCATGGGATGACCAATCATTAAAAACCATGATCCCAAAGACGTTGGATATATATTCAAGACGTTGGATGTATAATACAAAAATTTTAATTAATTAATCCTATGTAAATCAATGTAAGCAACAAAGTCGTTGTAGTATAGTGGTGAGTATTCCCGCCTGTCACGCGGGCGACCCGGGTTCGATCCCCGGCAACGGCGCTTTTTTTTTTTGTTTTCATTATATTTGGCTCTACTTTTTATTTATTTTTATTTATCTTTTTTATCCCTGATCCTTTTCCAGTAGTCCATTTGACCTGACACGATACGTAGACGATAACCATCATAATTGGCGTCTCCGAGCTCGCGTTTCATGTTTCGTGAAATTTTGGCCATCCTGCCATTTATGAGGAAAGCTACCATTCAAAAGGTCATCACGTGCATGCATACTGCAAAAACACACAAAAATCGGAATCGTATAGAACAATCACTATTAGCAGTATGACTTCCTTGCCTCCGTTTCTTTCGCTTGCAATTTACGTGTTGTATATCTCCAAATTCACACGTCCAACGGAGAAGTAGATACTACTACGTACAGTGGTGCAGCCAGCGACTGCGCGTGCATGCCCCCATATCTTCTGCTCCTTTGTCGAAATTTTGAGATTGTATAACGAAATTTGATTTATTTTTTTTCGGAGATGAGGAATCAAGAACAGTACTTTGGTCTTGACTACTTTCCATGACAGCGTCGGCGTCGCGAGGTTGCGTTATAGAACATCATTCACTTGTCCAACCCCTGGTGCTGTAATTTGCTCAATTGCACAAGCAAACATCATAAGGGTATCCAAAAATAGTTTCTTGTAACTTGTAAAATTTCAAACCAAAGTTTGTAAATATGGATACAGACGCCCCCCAGCGCGACAATATGCCTGTGTACAGATAGATCTGCATTCAGTCCTGCAATTCAATTGTGTGTCCTCTGCATCTTCAGTTTCAGCATGTTGGGCAGGCTACCTTTCCGGTTACACTCATGTATGCCTGCATGGACTTGAGAAGTGAGTAATAATAAGCCTTCATTAGGATTTATGAATTGCATGTGTTACAAAGATATACACTAGCAACAAAGCGCATCATCAACAGCCATGGATCCTCCTCCCTTTCATGTTCAACATAGCATGTACATTCTCTGAAGAGCAATAATGCGAGCCACTTCAACCACGTGTTCGCAAGACAAAGAAAGAAAGAATCCTTCCAGCCTGACATTTCCTCCCTGTAAAGCCTGACATTTCCTCCCTGTAAAAGACCATCACTAGATGTAGATTTTCATCGTCACCGTACTATTAGTCCTCCATGGCTAGATCCGAGTAGACATCACCTGATATGGCAAATGGACGGAAAAGAAACGGAGGTCAGCATCAAGTTAAGGACAGAAAAACAACTGAACCTACCGAAATATCGCGCTGGTTTCTGGGGAAAATATATCAAAATTAAATCTCAACAGATAATAAGGATGGTGCGACACCTCTGCATGCCACCTCCGTTTCTTTTCCCTTCCATTGTCATATCAAGTGATCTGATGGTCTTTTACATGGAGGAAATGTGTCAGTCTCTTTTGATCATACCCGTCCTTTTTTAGCTTACTCATGTTTTTTGGATATACTTGTAGAGAACACATGCCGTCGGATGGTGCGACTTGTTCTGTTTTTTTTTAGTTCGACCTGTGCAGTAGGCATTTTATCTCAACATAAGAAATCAAGAAGTACTTTTTGTGTTTTTTTTTGTTAGGATTGGATAAACAAAAAAAAAGGTTTTTATTTTTATTTTTGAAATTTTACAGTGGTTGGAAAAATGTAAAAACATTGATTGGAAGGATCGAATGCTATAATAAAAAACTAGAAATAGGAGATTCCGAGGAAGAAATACAAAGGGGTTGTTTGGCACAGCTTAGAACAACTTTATGAAGGTTGTGAGAGCTATTTTTGTTGCTAAACACTATTTCTTAAAATAGCTTTGTGGGTGAAGTTGTTTTTTTTTTTTCGCACAAAATGATAAGTTGGATGAAACTAGAAAAAATAGCTTTTCACATCTCACTCTCCCACAACCATACATGAAATTGTTGATGAAACTGTTTTGCCAAACATATACTCAACTTCATCTAAAAAGTTATTTATAAAGCTATTTTCTAAAAAAACAGCTTCATTGGTGAAGCTGAGTTGTGCCAAACAAGACTTAAATATATAAGAACAGTAAGCTATCTTTTATTAATATTTTTGTTTTTAATAAATAAAATATAGACTGACTAGGTAATTTCACGAGAAAATTTCTAATCCATATAAACATTTTTGCCTCATTATGTGACAACTCATTGAATTATTGGCCGGAGATGAATCGATACAGGCCATGTGTTTCTCCTATCTGTCCTCTCGCTCGTGCGTGTCCGAGTAGCAATCGCCGCCTCCCAAGCAGTCCACGCCAACGAACGAGCATGTTGTTGCATGCTACAGGCTCCAGTAGCGTAGTACTCTTGGGTACGCGCTCGCCAGAATAATAAAATCATATACACGAGGCCATATCCAGTTATACAAAAATATTGCATAATATATTGATCTATCAACTATATTCACTAAAATTATTTAATAAGAATATAATCTAAACATGAATGGATTGAAATGTCATGCAACGTGCATACTATAGCATTATTAGACTATTTTTGACGACCTTTTCCATGAAGTCGAAAAATGCCAGGAAAAAGATTTTTAAACTGGAATGCTTGGTAAATGAAAATTTATCCTCACCATCCTTCAAGACTCTGAAAGTACTTCTAAATGTGCTTATCTATATTTTCTTCATCTCAGAGCCACTTGTTTGCAGTTGCACCACTACACAAAGACTATGTGGAGGTGGCTGGGAAGTCTTTATAGAGGAGGACCCCTCTTTTTTTCTGCTTTGACAAATGAAACCGTCTCTATGAATCTTATTTTTTGAGACGGCTAGAAATAGGAGTCATTTCTAAAAATCGATTTTTAGTTGTCTTCACAAATTATTATCCAGAAATCACAAACCTAGACGTAAAACTTTTTTTTTTAGTTTAGGAAGACTCCACTAAGCAGCCACACACACGTGCCATCACAAGTCACGTAATAAAAATTGTTGTCTAGAAATCACAAATCTAGACCTAAAATATAGCAATTTTTTTAATTCAAGTAGACCCCACTAGGTAGCCACACACGTACCACTACAGGAATGAAGCGCTTTGCCGAGAGCAACTACGCTCGGCAAAGGGGCCAATACACTCGGCGAACCCTTTGCCGAGTGCGACCCTCAGCAAAGGCCTCTCGGCAAACCGGTTCACGGCAAAGAAATAAATGCCGACGGTCGCCAGTCGGGCGCTCGGCGAACACTTTGCCGAGAGCCAGTCCGCCACTCGGCAAACAAAAGGATGCCATGACGGCAAGGTCACGTTAACGGTTTTCTTTTTTTTTTTCAATTTCTTTGCCGAGTGCGACTCTCGGCAAAGACTACTATTTTTTTTTCTTCCAATTTCTTTGCCGAGAGCGACTCTCGGTAAAGACTATTATTTTTTTTTTAGGAATTCTTTGCCGAGCGCTACTATACTGACTCTCAGCAAAGAAATTATTTTCCATTATTCGCTGAATTTCTTTGCCGAGAGTCCGGCTATCGACACTCGACAAACCTGGAAAATGGAAGTGCCCCTGGTTGCCAGCTTTGCCGAGTGTCTTGGTCATGACACTCGGCAAAGCGGTGGTAAAATTAATTTTTTTTTTTTTTTAACCCCAAATCACTGCAAACAAGATATACATGATATATATATATAACAGAACTGCATATCACACAAATATATATATATATATATATATATATATATATATATAATACATATATATATCTCAATCCACCACAAACACGAACATAGCATAGAAGTATCACAATCCCAACTTCAAGATGGAAACTCCAAACACACAAGCACACACAGGCATAATACTTAGAGTTCACAAGTTTATTATGTCACAACCACTACCATTTCAAGCTCACGGCGACGGTCCTAGCTGGGATGGGCCAACGTGTGACCCCGGCGACGGTCCGGGTTGGGATGGCCCAAGCTGCGATCCCGGTGACCTTCCAACATGGTTCGACGCCGCCCCCGATTGATGCTGCACAAAATAAAAGAGATTGCACGTTACCGATAAGAACAGATAAACATGCAAGATAAATATCCGCTACTACCACGAATACCAAATGACCAGCACGACTACCACCACCACATCACCGGCGCCACCAGCACTAGTTTTTCTAGGTTTGTCTAGATTTCACTAGGTTTCACTAGGTTTGTCATAAAAAGTAATACTTTGTTCGAATACTCACCGGGGTGGAAATAGGATCCTGTGGTGGTGGTGGAGCAAGTAGCGTATGTGGGACCGCCCAACCTTGTTCCTGGCCAATTTGCTGCATGAACCTGATCATCTCGGCCATCCGCTGCTGATCCTGCTCCCGCTGCACCTCCAAAGCCGCAGCCCTCACGCCGCCGGGCGTCCCCGCTCGGCTTTCAGTTCCTGCACCTGGGCCTACAACAATTGACCCCAATGTTTCAATAATGCATATGTAAGTTATGTAAAAGGCAAAGACTGAAGAATGAAACCGTAAGGCTTACCGAGTGCGGTCATCGCGGTCGGCCGTTGGCGTATGGGCACGCTTCCAGGGCGCTCGCTGCTGCTAGTAGGCGGTGTAGAGGAGTAGAGGCAGTGTCGAGGACGCTGTCGCCAATCCAGAACCGACCATGCTTCTTGCCTTGCCCCACCCTCATTACGAACTCAGGATCAAGGCGCTCCACCGTACTCGGATCATAGCTAGGCCCATAGACAGACCTTGCTGCCTCCGTGTAAGAAGTAAGACGGGTGTGGACGCTGGTGTTGGTGTACGCCTCAGGAGGGGCATTTGGATTGTACTCGATGTTGGCCGTCGCCTTGCCCATGTGAGCCAGAGCATATGCCTTCAATTGACCAACCGGTTGGCCACCGTGTGCCTCCGACTACGAGAAGACAACATGTCGTTAGAAATAATCAAGAATTCAGCACAGCTACAGTATATCAATGGCGGATACGTACATATGCCTTTGCATATTTGCTGAGGCTACGGCTCCCCTGATGGTGAGGTACACCTGGCATCTGCAAACGCTTTGCACGGGCCTCCTCGTGCTTCTTCTGCCAGTCCACGCCCAACCAGGTGTCCACAATACATTCCCAACAATCGGGGTGGGTGGCGCACTAGCTAGGGATCGCCTACATGACACCAATTATACGACATATCAGAAGATCAAATGAGGAGCATTTTATCTCAGATGAAATAAATATTCTTGTTTTGTTTTGTAGTACCTGCAAGTACTGCTCCTTTGTCAGCGTCATCTGCCTTGCCTCCTCTTTGGTGACACGTTGTTCTTTAATCTTGGCGTAGTAGTCTATGATGGCCTGGATGCGGGACTCGTAGTGCAAGTCCGTGACACGCCTTTTGCAGGAACTGTAAGCCACCTGATACGCCCGTTCCTCCTGTCCCTCCTGGATTCTGTAGAAGTCCTGCACAAAGAGACGAGGTATCTATTAGTTAATTTGAAGAATGTCCAATAAACACAAGTAATTGACGAATGTAGTGCAAGACAGACTTACCCACAACTCTCTAATCACCCGATCCGCCTTGTTCCTATAGCTGATGCCATTACGATCAGGAGCATCCTGCACGAGGGCGTAGTGGTCGAACGTCCAGGCTGGCTCTAGCTCCTCTCCTTTCTCAACCAGGCCAGGGAAGCGTTCCCTACACAGAAGTCCTAGGATCCCATTCACATTGCGTGCAGGGGTCCCCTCGCCCACAAGCATCCAGTTCCTGCACAAGTGGTCCACAATAAATATTAGTTGTTATTATGATTTTTGAACATATCAAATGAAGCACATATTAAGTTACTTAAAGTTCAACATACCCAGTTTTTGAATCCCTAAAGTTCAACATATCAAACACCTGTGGTGCAAAATTTCTTTTCCCACAAAAATTCAAGTAAACAAATTTAATTAAAGAAATATAGCAAAATGGCCTAAAAATGTTCCATATTTGAACAAGTAGTTATAATACATGTATTCATTAACACAAAAAAAATTTAGGCCAAAAAAGCAAAAAAAAAAAAAAAAAAAACCCAGTTTGCCGAGTGCTAGGGTTTGCTCTCGGCAAACTGGCCTCTTTGCCGAGTGCAGCTCAGGGACACTCGGCAAAGAGTTACAATTCACCGAGTGCTAACAGACACCTCTCGGCAAAGCCTAACGGCGGGGGACGGTTGGGAGGTCACGTGACGCCCATTTTACCGAGGGCTTCTTTGCCGAGGGCCACTCTCGGCAAAGATTTTCTTCGCCGTGTGTCTTATTTTGCCGACAGTTCGGCCCTCGGGAAAATTATATTTTGCCGTGTGTACATCTCTGCCGAGAGTTTGGCTCTCGGTAAAGATTTTATTTACCGTGTGCCTTCTTTGCCGAGCGTCGCACTCGGCAAAGAGCTCTCTTTGCCGAGTGTTCGACTTTTGGCTCTCGGCAAAGAACCTAGCACTCGGCAAAGCTCTCTGTTCCTGTAGTGTACATTGTCACAAGTCAAGTGATTTTCTACAATTCATGCTTCATGTGTGTATTCTCGACCCACTACGTCCATCGATCGCTCAATTCTAACTGATTTGTTGAGGTGCCTCTAAGAAAAAAAAAGCTCTCATAATTGAAAATCATTTCTGTATTAATGTTACCTTAATGTTTAACAACAAAATGGATGCATGGTGTTTAATTTGTTGCAATAAACACTGATATAGTATAAGCCAATGCTGTTACAGTTTGTTATCGCCAATCATTACAGACGACGACGACGACGACGACGACAGAGGCCGCACCCAATACGCCATTGGATGGCCCTCCCAAGATAAACCGCAAGTTCATCTCTTGCTGAGCCAATGATATCCATGTTCCCCAATAAAGGAAAGGATAGTGCCAAGCAAATTTTGCATGAGCAAGCCAAAGATGCTTCGCTTGCTTCACATGCATAGGGATGAAGTGATCAATCTTGCCCAACAAACAACTCCTGCAGGGACTAGGGAGCCAATTTTTTTTTTTTATATACATTACACAACAGCAGGTAAACCTGGATAAAACTTGTAGCGTGAAGGAATATCAAAACGATCCATTGCTTGGCCTAACTTGCGTAGGTAGATGTGTGCAAGTGTACGTACTGTATATATGGGCCCACTAAGTCACTAGCTAAGTGTGTGTGATGAGAGGGTCGACCATCGGCTGTTCATCAGCTAGTAGAAGGGCAGACTGATGGTCCACAAGTTCTGCCCTCATTGCTTTTCGAGCTCTTGCAGAACGTAACATGTACACTACGGTCTTAGCTAATTAATTAGCTTGTTGGTATCTCTGCTTCGTCACACTATAAATACGCTGCCCTAGCCATGGCAAATCGCACCACGAATTCACGATCCATCGAGTCCAAGAATTCAGAGGGAGAACACAGACACAACTCATACAGTAGTTTTCGGTATAGCTAGGAAGAAGCTTGGATCGAGAGCTAGATAGCATGGCGGTGAAGGTGGGGTTGTTCATCGTGGCACTGATGTGCATCGGTGTAGTAGGGCTTGGAGCTGACGGCAGTGGCACCACTAGGGATGACGATGGCAGCAGCCTTGGCCGCTGTCGTCGTCGTCTGAGGTCGCCGGACTACCGTGACGCTCTGGCAAAGTCCATCCTGTTCTTCGAGGGGCAGCGGTCGGGGCGGCTGCCGGCGAACCAGAGGGTCAACTGGCGCGGGGACTCGGCGCTCACCGACGGCCAACCCGAAAACGTGCCGCACTGGTTCCTCTTTTTCTTTTTTTAATTACTAGCATCGATCGATCGCCATTTGCACAAGGACGCAACGTTACACGCCAACACGCATGCATGCATGATCCATATCCAAAAGAACTGAATCTGAATTGAACTGCTAATAATAAGTTCGTCGTCGTCATTTTCCTGGCTGCTCCATATATGTATATATATATAGGTGAACTTGACGGGCGGGTACTACGACGCCGGAGACAACGTCAAGTTCGGTTTCCCGATGGCGTTCAGCGTCACCCTCCTGAGCTGGAGCGCCGTCGAGTACCGCGACGAGGTGGCGGCGGCGGGCCAGCTCAGCTACCTCCGCTCCGCCGTCCACTGGGGCGCCGACATCCTCCTCCGTGCACACACCTCGCCGACCACCCTCTACACTCAGGTAATATATATATATGCATCATGCATGTAGTGTGTGTATTATCAACCACGCATCAGATGCGCTGCTGCTAGCTGATGGTTTTCGTGCATGGATTTCATTCGTATGTCTTTATTTGTAGGTTGGCGACGGCAACGCCGACCACCAGTGCTGGGAGCGGCCCGAGGACATGGACACGCCGAGGACGCTGTACAAGATCACCCAGAGCTCGCCGGGGTCCGAGGCCACCGGCGAGGCGGCGGCTGCGCTCGCCGCCGCGTACCTGGTGTTCAGGGACGACCGGGACAAGACCTTGGCCACGCAGCTCCTGGCCGCCTCCAGATCTGTGCGTCGTAGTGCTTTTTTTTTTTTTTTTTTTTCCATGCATGCACGCACGACGCAACGCACGCACCCTATCCTGGCGCGCGTCAGAGTATCGGCGCATCTGGATTTTGTTTGCACGATTTGCTGTTTCGTCTGATTTTGATACGTACATGACCAAAGTGAGCAAAGCTTTCCCACTAGGAATCCAGCAGCATCTTTATTACGGGCGTGCAATCCTAATGTAAATAAATAACCAAGGCCCTCTCACCACAGGAACCCCGGCCAGTTAACGTGCAATAATCCTGTAATATGCATGTTTTTTTTTTTTTTGGTGTGTGTGAATCTTGGCCTTTGCATTACTGAACTTCTTTTCTTTTGTTTCGAATAAGAACTTCCATACCGTCAAGTCCATCTGACAAAAATAAACGGATTATTGACAAAAAAAATTAAAAAAACAAATTTCTTTGAATTGAATGCGACTGTTTTCTGAATAGTAGTAACTGTTTTTTACTCCATGATGATCACCAACATGTTTCATATATCAGCTGTTCGACTTCGCCAACGACTACAGGGGATCCTACCAGCTGTCCTGCCCATTCTACTGCTCCTACTCAGGCTACCAGGTGGATTTTGCTACCAACATAGACAGTGCATGTCAACACACACTTGATCTGCAAGAACATCGGATCCGTGCAAGCTGTATTAGTTTACTATACAGTTATTTACCTGTGTTTTTTCCCCTCCTGTCTGCCTGACTGCCTGTACGTACATGCAGGACGAGCTCCAGTGGGCATCGGCATGGCTGTACCGGGCAACCAAGGACCGCAAATACCTCGATTTCCTGCAGAACAACCAGGGCGGCAGCGCAACCCAGTTCAGCTGGGATAACAAGTATCCCGGAGCTCAGCTGCTGGCAACACAGGTCATTCGTCCTTAGCAACTAACTTGATGATGAACTTACTCGCTCCGTTCCAAAAAACATGCAATTTTTAAATCTTAAGAAATCAAACATTACGAACTTTGACTAAAATTATATGAAAAAATATACGTAAACTTATGAGACAAAATAAGTATCATTAGATTGGTTATGAAATATATTTTTATAATAAATTTATTTTGAGACATAAATGCTAATACCTTTCGCTATAAATTTGATCAAAGTTGAAAGAGATTGATTGACACGTTTTCCATAATTGCATGTTTTTTGAAATGGAAGGATCGGAGTACATAGTACATGTGCATGCATCGACAACTGAACTGATCAGTTCATTACCAATGTCTCTTTCAGGAGTACTTGGCTGGGAGGACAGAGCTGGAAGGCTACAAGAGAGGCCTTGACTCTTTCGTCTGCGCTGTCATGCCCAACAGCGGCAACACGCAGATACGCACCACCCCTGGTCTGTACCATACCATTATATTATTACTACGAATCAACTTCAAATGATCTGGGCAGATCGATGATCAGTAGACGATGAGTATGGTTTGCTTGACAAATGACAAGATTTTTTTTTTTTTCATGCATGTGTGTCTGTCTCTCACACTGCACTGCAGGAGGCCTGCTCTTTACCAGCGACTCTGTCAACCTGCAGTACACAACCACCGCAGCCCTGCTGCTGTCAATCTACGCAAAAACCCTGAATTCTGTAGGCGACCAAGCAGTCCAGTGCAGCGCAGCAAGTTTCTCTCCAGATCAGATCAGTTCTTTTGCAACGTCACAGGTAACACGCAACACATTAACATCAAAATCCTTTCTTGGTTTCTGCTGGGTTACAATATCCAACATTGGGGGGGTTCATTTCAGGTGGATTACATCCTGGGGGACAATCCCAAGGGCATGTCGTACATGGTCGGCTTCAGCTCCAAGTTCCCAAGGCGCATCCACCACCGCGGCTCCTCCATCCCGTCCATCAAGGTTCTTCCCAGGAAGGTCACCTGCAACGAGGGCTTCTCGTCATGGTTCTCCACCAGCGACCTCAACCCCAACATCCATGGCGGCGCCATCGTTGGCGGACCTGACGGGAACGACCAGTTCAGTGACGACAGGGGGGACTCCACGCACTCCGAGCCAGCAACCTACATCAACGCAGCATTTGTGGGTGCCTGTGCTGCTGCCCTGGGGCAGAACCAGATCAAGGAGCCTGTGGACGACATAGCCTCAGCCCTCAGTTATATCATCTAAGTAAGAACAGAATATTACATCTAGTAAGGACAGGGTCTGCCAAAGTCCCAAGCATGATATCGCCTTGTACTACCTAACATCAAGGCTGCTTATTATGTCTACCCCTACCCTTGATCATCCTGTATGATGTGATAAGAATAAATAAATTAATATAATGGCAAGTTTGTAGTAGTAAACTATATCTGCCGAGTCAAAACATCATTCAGCAAAGTCCAATCAGAAGACTAGAGAAAGCACATCAGCTTTACCACCAATCTCATTTCAATGTGATGGGAAATGAAGTGTTTTATCTACAATTAGTTGCTGCAGTACTCCAGCAATAGCTCGACAAATCAAAACTAAACTGGATTGTTCTATTTTCTTTATACTGCCGTTTGTATAGTAGTGTGCCACTAGGTTTCTTTCTGTCTCCCTTCATGGTTGCTGGATGCTGGTCAAAATGAACTGCTAAGCTGGTCAATCCAGGAACCAGCTAGGGATGCCCAACTCACTGCAGTGCCAAAGAAGAGCTCCCAGAACCAAAGATCCACCGCGAGAACTGAAGAAAAGATGAGCAGAGCAAGCGTCTCATATCTATTCAAAGGCCAGCCTGAAGCATCAGCCAATGTCTTCAAGAACGGAAGGGATTTGCTCTCTAGCTCCCGGCTTCTTATCGACCAAGCGGTGACCCACTGCACGTCGGCCGGGACCATATTGAGCTCTTCTCGAAGGCGTCTTCCCAGGTCTGGCATGTGTCCGCCACCATAGAGGACTGCTATTCTCTTGTACCCACGGTTTATTGCTTCCTTAATCTTCTCAGTGGCAACTCTGTTCCTCTCCCCGATAATAACTGATTTCTCCTCAACGGGTGTAGGCACAGCTGTGAATCTTTAATGAAACAAAAAGGAAAAGAAAATCAGTGAATACTTTACCTAAAAATTATTTACCTGATTGGTTTCAGATTACTCACTCAGATGTCAGTTGCTTTGCCAAGAAAATCTTCAGCGCAGCTCCAAAATCTAGCCTAGACAATGCCTCCAGCTCAGGAAATCCATCTTGGTTTTCCACCGGCAGACACAGCCCAGTGATGACGAGTAGCCCAACAAGTGGCATTGGTAGCACACGTGAGGCCCACAGTAACTTTGATCTCCAAAAGTCAAGACCATCTGGCATGTTACCTGGCTGCACCAAGGCTTTGGTTGATTTCAGTGTCATGTCTACAGCAAACGTGAGAATACTTTCGCCTCTTTCGCTCTGGATGAAAAAAGGCACTCCAGTTAAAATATACCCCGATAAAAAAATGGCCAGGGTAATACAATCAGGGAACATGAATGCTAACTGGTTCATACTCCATACCTAGTATGACAAGCAAAAGGGTTGTTACCATGTGACAGTAGTTTCGTAAATAATGTGGCAACCAAACATGTCAAAAAGCAAGAGACTAATGACATGACTAAATAAAATTAGTACCTGAAGCTGCTTGAATGTTTCATAGTCAAGGTCAGCGTGCTGCCATTTCTCATTATCATAATCAAGACAGTCTAACTGATAATCCAGTGAGAGGATCCGAGCCATTTGCTTCTGTATGAAACCAAGAATACTAAATCCTCTACGTGAAGATTTCATCTTCTTGGCAGCAATTGGACCTTTCGGATTGTTCAAATTCTCCCTACTTGTAACCATTTCATACAGGACACAGTCATATTCTTCAAGCTCTTGCTGCAGTCTATCAAAGTATCTGAAGAAAAATTGCAGATCTCAGCTAATTCACTATAGTAATAGTAGATATAAAACATTCATGAATGGCGGGATGTTTGAATAAGTGAACGATGATAATGCATAGGGAATGTACAACAACACTTAATGTGAGAAAATAATACTTCAACATGAAACAGAGGTAAAGGCACATACTCTTTGTCAGCAATGTGGACTGTAGAAACCAAATCAACCTGCAGCACAACAGGAGTTCACAAATGATTAGAAACTAGAGAAAGTTCATTAAAAAAGTTGTAGGGCAGGGCATTGACTCAGATCAACTATTGGATTCTTCTATCAGCTAAGTGACAATCAACAAACTTATGAAATGCTATTCAAATGATGACACATTCATTCCATATCACTGCAATTCACTAGAGCACAGTGAAAAAATGCAGTCGGTTGAAGTCAAATGGGGAAACAAAGTTAACGTAAATGCAAGCAAAGCTAAGTCCTCAGACAACAAAATACAAAATTTCAGCAAGGTGAGACATCCAAAGTAGCCATAAGAGTGTCGCTGATGCAAGCCCACAAAATCGAGGCATTGAAGTGGTAATAACATCTAAGCTAATCTCCCTATTTATTGTTAAAAAGGATAACATTAACGCAGGAAATTCCACATTATGGCAATTACACATTCTGCAGAGAAATTCACAGGCGATCAGCAAGTCGAAGCAATTAGAATTTGAAATGTTGCCACACGAGCAATTAATCGGCGGGGATCAACATTCATTTCGTGCATCAGTTTTAGGATGACAACATTTCTGTGCAATTCACGATGGCACATCGGGTTTCCGTGTCGAAGGATGCAGTTGAGCGACACACGCACGAAGAGGCGGCAATAGACTCACGTGGAGGAAGGGGTTGAGGAGCGACCACGGGAGGCGCTTCTTGAAGCGGACCACGGCCGTCTGCAGCTCCCCGCCGGGCACCCCGCCTCCCCCACCTCCGGCACCGCCAAGCTCGGGCCGTCGGTAGCGGAGGTAGTCGGTGATGGAGCTACTGGTGGCGAACCGCTCCGCCCCTCCGTCCCCCGCCACCCCGGACGCGGAGGCGACGGGGCGCAGCCAGAGAGCGCGCGCCGCCGGCGCGCGCGGGAGGAGCCGACGGCGGCCGCGAGCGAGGTGGAGGGCGCCGACGCCGTCGAGAGCATCGCCGGCCGGGCGGGGGCTAGGGTTTGGAGGGGAGAGAGAGAGTGACGAGAGAATTGAAGTGGGCAGTGGAAGAAGCGAGTGATGAAGATGAGCGTGGCGGGGAAGAAGATCAAGATGGGGTTCGGTGCCTTCACGAGACACGCCGGCGCGTGCTTGTGCGGTCACTGAGATGTGGGCCTGCCGACGATGTGATGATGAGAGGGTGAAGCAGGCGGTTGCGTGGTTGGCTGGCGCGAGGCCACGACCCTCTTGGGAATATGTCTCCTAAAAAGTTTTTTAGAAAATGCTATGATAAAGTAAGTCAGTTGTTGTGTGATTGAAACAAAAAATTTCTCTTGATGAGCGTAAAAGGAGACGCTTGCGGTCCGGCAGCGTGGCAGTGTATAAATCAGTCGTACTGATACTGATACACCCAATTTTACTGCGTTAAACATTACAGTACGACGTGAATAAAGTCCTGTTCGATCCATGGCTACAATTATCAGGTTAAAGATTAGCAATAATAAGAAGAGTAATAGGTGTGTTATTTTAAGCTAAACCTTCTACTAGTTGATCAAACTCAACGGCCAATAGATGAAGAAAGTTGATTGATAAGCCAAAATACTATAGCATTAGCTGATTTTTTATAAAAAAAAAATACTGTTGGCTTATAAGCTGAACTAACTTTTTAGCTGAAGTGAAAGAAAATAAAAAAAAAAGAACTCTTACCTATCATGTATTCCATTCTCTATATTTTAAAAACCACACAGTGGAAAAAAGATTCTTAATTTGAGCTTTGGGTCTTTATTCTCCACTAGGACCTTTTGAGAGGGGAGCACATGCCACTTCATGGAACTCCCTTAAATCCTCCATCTATCCACTCACGATTTTGTTGAATAAGGGAAACCAATATAACAAAAGTTTATATAGAAGTTCAAAAGGCTTGACATAGAGTAAGGAATTTTAGTTCATATTTTATTTAGGATTAAAGTCCACTTTTGATCCCTTAACCATTAGTTGGTCTAATTTTGACCAACCCTCCTCTCCACCCCAACTGCAAAATCGATCCAATAACCCTAACTTTCAAACCGTTCACTTTTAGCACCTAGGCACAGTTGAGAACTGTTTTCACACGATATATAGAACTGCTATGCTGGTGTTGACTACCACATTGGATGTCAGCATGAGTGAAACAGAGGCCGGCCGACTCAAGCTCTCTCTCCCTCTCAGTTCTTCCGAAAAATATGATGGGCTCTAACCGCCAGCCCATCACCAACTCTTTCCCCTTTCTTATTTAAACTTATTTGACAACCAATAATTTGATTATCTAAACTTTACCACTACATTTTTTAGGAAAAAGAAAGGATAGAAAAAAGTTGAGGGCAGCATAACTTTGTGGAAGGACAGTTAAATACAAGTGCATTTCAATCACCGACAAATTTTCAGTTTATTTTCAATTATTTGAACAAGGCAGTCAGGTGAAGAATCCCACGTATACAAATCTGCCATGTTTTCCTCTGTATATTCAATGGCAATCATAATAGCCAAGTAAATAAACATTTGCATATATTCAGGTACTAAACATTCTGTTGTATGGCTCCTCTTCACAGCTGAGCATATCACAAGCACATAAATGCCAGTGCCAGCAGAGCTCATTATAGTCTGCAAGTTATTTTTTGCAGAAATCAAAGCGTCTTTGGCAGATCATATGTTTTCTTGAGGAACTTTGTAGCTGTCTCATCATTCCGATAGCATAATACACGCAATATTGTGTTGGGGTTATCCGGACTCCAACGAGCAGGTACAGGAGGCATCGGGAACCTAGATATGGTTGTATGTTCATAAGATTCAGAAATTAGCTGCTTGAACCGTTCAATGAGGGTTTCGGTGTCTGTCCGTAGGAGTGGCAGAATGTTCTTCACCTCTGAGGAAGCCTTGACAACTAATTCCTCAGGTAGCCCATCACAATACGATAAATATAAGCCTCTTAGGGCTCTGAAATCATCCTCTATTATCTGATAGTCCTGACAGCTGAAAGCACGCGTCGGTCCACCAGCAAGAAGCACCAACAAAAAGCCATCAAAAGAGGCTTTCATCAATGCAGTTATGAGACGATTTTGCACTTTATTGTGCACTGTGGCAGATATAATCCTAAGGATAGGACCAAGCTCTTTTAACAAAGGCAGTATCCTGGATGATGCAGGGCTCCCAACATAGAGAGTATCCAGGAGAACGTGACTCAGATCATTGAACATCACCATATATGCAGTTGTCTCACACAGCTGTCGAATTCCTTCTTGGCAAGCTGCCTGAGATAGCCCAAAGTTTATGTTCATATTATCAGCAATATCAGGCCGAGCCAATTCAACATTCTGCAAGCATTCTTTCATCTTCATATGCAGGTTTTCTAGCTCAGTTTGGATGTAGGAAATGGTATTTATTCGTAAACATAGTCCACGAAGGCTCGAGGCTTCATTCCCAGTTGTTGATCCAACTTGTGATCCTCGCTTCATAAGAAACTGTTGTTTTTCGTTTTTCTTGAATAACTTGGATCCAATGTCACACCTTGTCAGATGCGGTAGCTGAGGAAAAAGAGAGCTCCGAGTTCCTGTAAATTAATACAAAATGAACTCACTAGGATTATTTTGCGCAAGGACTGTCTTTGCGATATACTTACCACAGCCTGATTTCACTTTAGAGACATAATATTGTAGACATTTATCGAGTCCAGCTGTCAGATCAGCAAGCAGAGTAGAGTGGACTGGTATAGACAAACGAAAAAATGCATCCAAAGTTTCCTCAATTATGTGCAGCATCTCCACAGAAGAGGGAGCAAAACTGTCCCTGTTATTATCCTTTGGGCTCCAAGTCTGCATAAAAATTTACAAAATTAGTGCCGC
The DNA here is from genome assembly GCA_015844335.1 of Chrysopogon serrulatus. Classification (NCBI taxonomy): domain Eukaryota; kingdom Viridiplantae; phylum Streptophyta; class Magnoliopsida; order Poales; family Poaceae; genus Chrysopogon; species Chrysopogon serrulatus. The sequence continues at coordinate 64,841 of JADLZL010002751.1, read as the reverse complement.
ATTATATCAATTCATTGCATCCTAGAATGTTGCATAAATATTACTCCCCTCTGTTCCAAAATATAAGGACTTTTGAGTTTGTACTAAGTCAAACTATTTTAAGTTTGACCAATTTATAGAGAAGGGGGGTTCTTTTGCTCAAACCTTATATTGTACTCCGTTCCAAATTGTAAGTCATTCTGGCTTTCCTATATGCATAGCTTTTGCTACACATCTAGATACATACATGTCCAGATACGTAGTAAAAGCCATGTGTCTACAGTTTGGAATGGAGGGAGTAGGTCAGAATGAAAAGAAAATAAGATCACCTCCTCTTGTAGCTTCTCGTCAGCCCAAACCTTAAGCTTGTCTAGTTGTTCTTTTGCCCATGCTTTTACCAGATTAGCCATCACAGTTCCAGCTTCATAGGGTGGCATTTGTCTTACCAATGACTTGCCTCTATCATGAATCTCCATAGAATCTTCAATAGCAATATGAACCAGATCCTTTTCTAACTTGTCAGCCGCCTTAAGAACTTGAGCTGTATCTGGTGTGATCTCTGTAAGCCCAACTATAAATTTTTTTAGCTCATTTCCAAAGCAACCATGAAGGACTGCAACAGCAACACCTGCAGCAAAGGGGTGCCATTTCTTCAGTATTGGACTGTATAAATTTTTCTCCTTAATAGCAAGCTCAGTTGTTTCCTTTGCAAGAACTGACAGAACATGTGTACAGTTTCTGGATGACCCATTTGAATCTGCCTCTTCCATTTTCTGCATGAATCAACACTACACAAAAAATAAGCACTGGTACATGTGTGAAACTTCAACCTCTTAATTTGAGAGGCGCATGGTGAGTTGATAGAAGCAATTTTCAGACAGTTATCAGCAGTATTCAATGTCTAAGGTTTCAGCCATGCTTTACAGAATCTGGCATGTCTGGTGATAATAGGACATACAATCATTAAAAGGAAAAGAGAAGAACTCTGAACTACTCATTCATAAATAGTGAAAGAACTGAGTAAAAAGTCATCCTGTTTGGAACTTACTTGAGCAAAAGCAGTGCGGAGTGATGATTTTATATAGGTTTCAATCCTGCTGCGCACATCAATACCTCTGTTCGTCGCACTATGGTATTCATAAGATACATCTTCAACAAGAATCTTTGCAGCTGAGATTCCTATTGAAACAATATATTGCATGGAATAGATATTACTAGTATTGAAAGTTCCATGGTATGCAAGCAGCCTTTTCTCTTCCCAACCTATTATTGAGCTTAAAGTCGAGCTCAATACATCACAATAATCTGGATCTTTCGTTATTTTAGCATCTTCTGCAACTTCAACTAATAGATTTTCCATAGCAGAAAGCAACCCATTATCTGCTTGACCCAACATGACAAAATGGTTAAACAATGCCCAGGTAAAGTAAATGTTGTGGAGCATTTGAGTGACTCCAAAAACAGGCCAAGTCTTCTTCAACAGCTCCATAATTTCATCAATCTCATCTACTACAGTGCCTTCCTCTACATCAAAGCAAGCTTCTACCAACATCTTGTAGATATGGAGATTAAAGGGAAAACCATCTGCCCAATGAACCTCATCAGAAGTTTCATCAAGGGATCTACACGCAAGAGACATGACAGCACTGTGCAGTCTTTGCATGGACTCTGAATTCCTCCCAGTTTCAACTTGCCCAGCATATGCTGCATGTATTATTCGCCGCATTCTCTTTGCAGAAATGTCTGATTTCTTTAGAGGAATAAGTGGGTGGACCAGCACACCAGCCTCAAGAAGCTTGAAATTCCTAGTCTGCCAAGCCTCATACTCAAGGGGGTCAGGGAAATCTGATGCTTTACACTTCTGCAGGAACTCTAAAGGCAAAACCATAGATTCTGCAGGCCTGCCAAGCTGTTTGAAGGGACAAAACATACTTAAGTTAAACCTCTATCTCTATGTAAATACACAGCTGCAGTGGTTCTCTAAAATTCTAGGTATATAAGTGCAGGACTATGAAACCAACAATGACAGAACAACCCCTGTCAATAGTATTCTCATGTAATTTAGTTCAGTAAATATAATGATTGCTGAAGCTTAGGAACTCCCATCATCTAAAATGACACAAGGAAAAGTGAAGCATACAGTTCAAACTTGGCTGTCCAAACGGAAAACCACACATTTGTCACATAAAGTGCTAAAATCCACAACCAAAGAAGAAACTCAAGTTAGCAAACAAATCCCAGTGAAGCTAAAGGGAATAGATCTCAGGGCTTTTAGGACGTCAGCCACCTAGTGCACACAAATATTAAAACAAAATCATCATCCAACGTCGATTAACAATCCAAGATGCACATAGCAAGCAACAACTATTGTAAGAATGCCTCGTCATACAAGTCAAGAATACCATCCAAAAGACTACTTGGGCACCATAATATGAAATAATTGGACATCTCACTTAAAGTAACATAATAATTGAATTTACACATTTAGCTGCAATTGATCACTAAGTTAAAATAAACACATTTCCTATTCCTCAGTCGCCTGAAAACTAGCTTATGTTCAGGCGACGGTGTGTGGTGGGGCGCTGGGGCCGTCCGTCCGTCCGTGAGATCTTTCTATCGGGTCTAGGCGTGATCGAGTGCACGGCTGGGAGCTGTCGCCTGAAACAAACCTATATTTCAGGCACTTGAAATATAGCAAATCCCTAAAATAAATGTATGATTATTTAAAATATTTATAAGCTGAATGGAAACCCCTGGCTGCAATTGCAGTTGTTTGTCAACCTAGTCCTTTATTACTCAATCACACACGTGAAACTCCCTGATGTGGAAGGACAGAAACATAAGTACTCGTCATTACCGAATCAGATACGGCCAGTACAGAAAGGACAGAACATGACAACAAACCATTTGCCTCAATTGAGCCTGCAACCTCAATCACAAACAAAACAATCAAAGAATCAAAGCAAAGAACTTATTACTGACGTACTACCAACCGCACGGAACTAACCCGAACCAGCCGACAACCCAACAACTAAAAAAAAAAGAAACACCATCGATGAAGAAATTAAGCTGCATTGTCCCTTTCAAGAAGCTGGGGAGTCCTAACCTGCCCGGCGGCGACGCGGAGCAGCAACCGGCGGATCCTGGCGTCGGCCTGCTCCGTGACTCCCAACCGCACCCGCACCAGCTCCAGCACCGCAGCCCTCCCGAGCTTGGACGGCGGCGGCGAGGACCCGGCTCCGAAGGCGCCCTTGAGCTTGCCAGCCGACGCCGCGGGCTGAGGAATGTAGGTGAGGGGCCTTGCGCCGGTAGCCCGGGAGGCGGCCACGAGCAGCTCGTAGGCGGTGGCGCGGAGGTCGGCGGCGGAGAGGGCCACGCCGAGGTCGGGGAGTGGGGGCGGAAGCGACGGCAAGGCGGCGGCGGCGGCGGCACTGGACCGCTTGGAGGAGTCGCGGAAGCGGCGCGCCATTGCCGCCACTCTGTTCACTCTGGGATGCTCCCTCCTGCGTCTCGTGTGTTTGCTAGGGGTGTTTGGTCGGTGATGAAGAAAAAAACCGTCGTTTAGTTTTTTAAAACTCGCGTGTTTGCTTTTTATTTGGTTGCAAAACACCTTCCGGTTTGCCAACTTAACCGACAAAAAATACTACGCCAGCTCACCTAACAAATTATCTTCCTAATTTATTTTTTTATTTTTTTTCGTTGGAATTTATCATTGCTTCAAAAAAAAATCAATAGAATTTATCATTCATCTTAAGTTACTCGTTAGTTTTGCGTTAAGACCATATGTTGATGCCTGACACATCAACTTTGCTTGTGGAAAAATTGGTGGTTTTGTTTTTGTGAAAGTGTTCAATTTCTAGAAGTCGTCTTGTTGTTCCAATCTTCCTTGCAGCCTTGCAGGTAATAAACAGTTTGGAGCCTGCTGTAGTAGTTCAATTTCATAGTCTATACGCTCTGCTTCCTTCAATATACTACTCCCTCCATCTTAAAAAGCATTTAATCCTATCATTCAAATCTTGTCTTAAAAGCATGTAATCGTAAGATGTTTTTAGTGAACATTCTATATGAAATAATATTTAACTATATTTTGTCTGGCTAATATTGTTCCACCATAGATGAACATTCTAGATGAATTTATTTTTTTATAGTTTCACACTTTCATTAATCTCACCTTAAAAATGAGATTCACATGTTTTGTAAGACGGAGGGAGTACTCAATTAAATTACAATTCGTAAAAAAATGAAAAAAAGAAGGGAAATGTGAAATGTATGGGTGTGAATTTAAAAATATAGTTTGGTCAAATATTATAAGTGAGGATTGAAGAGAGGGGATATGCGGGAAGGTGGTTGCCGACGGTCTGAGGAACCAACTCCATCTCATGTGTCCTCTGTCCCTCAAGCACACTTAGCAGGTGAATGGTCCACCTCACATTCCATTGCAAGGTCGATGGAGCTGCAAAAAACTTGCCATATATTTAGCAAATTAAATGTAAAAATTTAGCAAGTTTTGATAGTCAACTAAATACTAGCTAAAATTATGGTTTACTAAATCTGCAGTATGACAAATTTTAAAAGTGAACCAATCAAGCTCCACTTTCTGGTGAGAAGGCATGCAATACGTCGCTGCTTCCTACCCGCCGAGCTTTGGCTGTCTCATCAAATTCCCTATGAATTAATGGCTATCCGCACTCTTCGTCCTCTAAATCTATCCTTTAAAAAGCCTGATCATCAAGATTCTCTCCTCTATACTTAATTCTTCCGCATTCATTCATCCTCTATATCATCCTCTATTCATTATATGGTCCACTTGTTATTTTATCTAAATATATCTATGTGACATCTTGTTTTGAAGGATTTATTGAAATAAATTTAATGGTGCAATCGAAATTTAATTTGGATTTTTAGTTTGCGAGTTATAACATATTTTAGTTAGTTAGAAACAATAGTAGCAGTGGGCCCCACAGCGGCCCCACAGCAGCAGCAGCTTTTCTCCCTCACTGCTTTGCCGTCCGGAGCAGCAGCAGCTAGGCCCACGCCTATAGCGGAGGCTCGCTACTGCCGTCAATTCTGGCGTTCAGGCCGGTGTTCGGTTGCTTTGCGTATTGTTTGGTGGACAGCGCTGCAGCAACTTTTTTTTCCTGTATATGCTACGGAGAATCGCTTTTCAGGACCGAGTGCAGATAGTTTAATAGGAATGCCATCCTGAATCCCTGGCGAAAGGTAGGCTACGCACCAAACCCAAGAACTCCAGAAAGAAAACCCAGTTTTAATCACCGACATAGACTTGTGCATCAACGCGGAATCAGAATAACAATATTGCCTAGAGAGAGGAACACAGAATAATCTGCTCCCACGTTAACATCATCTCCAGCAACAGCTTTGTTGCTTCATATGCATGCACGCTTCAGGAAGTTAAATGTCCCGTGATCAATGTGTCACAGCTGTTTGTTTGGACGCTGTGCTTTCCAGATATCAACATTTGTCTTAAGAAAAAAACAAACATTACAATTTCTACGTTATTGAGCACAATACAATTTATAAATGTGTAATGCTAGCAGATAACCGAGTAACCGACAATCATATCAAAGCAGTGTTAAATGTGTCATAACTGTGGTTTCCAGATACGTATTACATTACGGCATCGTTGGGCACGGCTGCAGTCTGACGAGCGAACCAACAATCTGTGCCTGTATGAAAAAGTTGAAAGACATGAGAACACAGAGGCAGCCAAGGCAGGAATTAATTAAATCGACTTAAGCTGGGGCATGCATTACATACATGTATATAGAAGTGGAGATGCAACATGGATGGAGTTGGCCCGCCGCTGACATTGACCAGGCCAACACAAAGTCGGCAATCAGCATTATTTATGGTTTCAGTCATCTAGCAGGACCCTGACATTATTGTTAGGATTGCCCGCTACCGGTACTGGTAGTTGTTCCTCCACTTTATCCTTGAACTGCTTGGTACAATTTTTGAGCCTAATTTCCTTGAGGTTCGTGAGGTACCTTAGCCCGGACAATTCCTGTAGTACCTTCCAACCGCGAATTCGTAGCAGCTCAAGTTTAGGCATGGTTCCATCTTCAAACTTGACAGATGCAAGTGTATCATCTATGCAGTCAAGGTCAAGCAGCACGAGAGATGGGAAAGATCCCAGCTGATTGAATACGAGCTCTTCCGCCTTGAATGAACCCATGTTCATAACAAGTACTGCAAGATTTGGTAGCTTCCCAACGGCCTCTATGGCATCTTGTTTCAGCAGTGTCCAGTATAGATGTAGCCTTGATAGATTCTGAAGGTGATGGATCCACTCTGTTAATCTGACTACTATGGTACCTAGCTTGAGGCTTTCAATGCTTCTAGGAGGCAACAAACTCTCATCCAAACAGGAATCCAACTCAAGTGAAACAGGAGTAGAAAGCCAGTTGACCGACAAAGATCTCAGATGATTTAGACTAGCAATGGCAAACCAGAATTCCTTGCTGTTTGTTCCTGTTATGTTTTCTATGCATAACTTACGTAGCTGATGAAGCTGTGAGAGTTCCTTTACGGTGTCCTCCCCTTTCTCATGTACTCCAAAATAGGCCAATGTGCACAGGGCATTCAATTTTCCTATTCCTCTCGGAACAGAGGCATGACCACCAAATTCTCTATTTCCTATCGGACGAGGGCCACCAGTTTTTGATATACGGATGAATCTTAGCTTTTGGAGGTTTATGATACAGGGCGGCAGTTTCAGCACCCATGTATCTCGGACATCCAGTGTTTGTAGGTTCCTTAAATTCCCCAAAGAGTTTGGCAGGCTTTTAATTCCCCAGCATTCTCGCAGGGAAATATACTTTAGGTGAACGAGCTCCCCGATTTGATTAAGATGATGGTCCTCTATTCCTTCCGTGCCTTCCAAATCCAGCACTCGAAGGAACCTCATCTTTTTTGAAATGAAATACGATTCGTTGTCTCCAAACACAGTCAATGACCGCACATGTGACAAGTCTAGTCTTCTGTCAAACACATCTGTATCTCTTTTCCAGCTGCTGCTTACGGCAAGGTGACGTACCGCACCCTGCGTAGTACTACTACTCAAACCACACTCTCCCTCCATTGTGAAAGAAAGGTTTTCCTCCCTTGCCTTTGAGATACATATTTGGCGCATGATATCATGAAGCTGACAAGAGCCAATTTTGCCACTAAACATATTCACTTTTTCCCCTGGCAAGATCATGCTCCTGTCCAAAAGCTCTTCAAAGTACTTGTCACCAACTTCCTCTGCAGTCATGCCGGGCACCTCCTTTGCATATCCCTCTGCAACCCACCGCCTGATCAGCGGCTTGCGCCTAATCTTGTGGTCCTCTGGAAATATGGAGAGGTACAGGAAACATGCCTTGAGGTGATAGGGTAGGCCATCGTAGCTCCTCACTAGGACTGTTTTTATTGTTCTAAGCTCGGGATTCATCTCCAACTCTGCACTAATGCGATGATTTATTTTCCTCCATTCGGTGGCAGTTTTAGGCCTTGTGGCTAGAAACCCACCTATTGTTGATATTGCCAGGGGAAGTCCATCACACTTCTTTACAATATTTCTTGCTTGTTCCATCATGTCAGAGCCTAATTCAATTTCCTCAGCGCGATCCTTAGAGACCTACAGTGAATAGAATTCACCAAAATATTATTAGTATACGCAAACTAGTATTGCTACAAATTGAATTTTTTTTTTGAAATATTTTGACATTCATTCTTCCATCGGACTGGACTACCTTCATATAGTGCAGAACTACTGCCAAAAAAAAGTGGTAATGCCTGCCTTAAGGACAGCTTTTTTTTTTTTTTTTTGAAACAAAGGCAGAAGCTCTGCCGCTCAATTAAGACGAAAGTAAATTATGTACAAGAAGGTTAGCCGGACGAGATACCAAAAAGACACTCGAGGGGCTAACCACCCACACAACACGGCTGAATACAAACACGACACACTGCCATGGGTCATCGTTGCCGAGCATGGAAGCCAAGCTACCAGCAGCTCTGACTTCCCATGGCAGGCCACCCACTAGTTACCCCCACAGAGTCCGGAAGCTAATCAGCCGCCACCGATCATCGTTGCCAAGCTCAAACACTGAAGAGCAGCTCCGAATTCCAAAAGCAGACCATGCCCCACTTCGAAACTGCGACAATAATCCAAATGCGACGCCTTCAAGAAGGTAGTGATGCCGATGGCGCCACCATCGCACGTCTAAAATGGACCAGGTTTTCACCCTTGGAAGACATGCTAGTGGAGAAACACGACGCCCCCAACAGGGAAGCGTCACCCAACGGCATCGCCGTCGCCAAGGCTTTCGTCCAAGAACCCTCTAGCACAATCATTGGGTCGCGAAGCCAGACCCCCTCCCAACCTTCACTGCCATCGCTGCTGTCCCGCCGCCCCATGGAAGCCTCTTCAGAAGGGCATTGATGCACCGGCTGCACGCGGCAGCCGCATAGCTCCGTCGATCGCCACCCCCTCTGTCTTGGCCCCGAAGCGCCGGACCTGACTCCGCTGCTCGCGTCACACGCCGCACGTCGAGGCCGCAATTGACCAACGTCGTCGGCTCTGGCACCTACCAATGTCGCTGTCAACATTGCCGCCAGCAGCCACAGGGCATGTGCCCTCACCATCTCGGGCACGCCCCTTGCTCTAGGGCCACCGAATCCCGGACGTCGGGCCCCGAATCCGGCGCCCCTTGCCAACGCCACCGCCTCCATCATGACCACAGTTGCAGGCACCGAGGGGGCCCGGCCAATGTTGTAGCAGCCCTGGTCGCTACAGCAGCCAAGGCCGTGAGGGGAGGAACGACAGAGAAGAAGTGCCGCCCCGCAGCGCCTACACGGGCCTCAGCCACCGCAACCACCGCTGCCCACCATTGCCACTGCACCTACCGCCGGCCGCCAGTTAGATCCGGCCGCTGGGGTTCGGATCCGGCGTCCAGGCCACCGAATCTGGTCGTCCGGACCCCGGACCGGCGGCCCTAGCCAGCGCCGCTGCCGTCATCAAGAGAGGAGAAGGGGAGGGAGTGGAGAAGAAGAGGACCCGCTGCCAGCGCAGGAGCACCCACGGGCGCCGCTGCAGCCGCGATGGCCACCCGTCAACCTCCACGCCCCGGTCGCGCGAGGGTCGGATAGCCGGCCTACTGCAGCGCACGTCGTGACACGGAGGGAGAGCCCCGCCACCACCATCACGGCCGGCCAGGCGGCCATGCCGGCGGCCGGCTCCGGTGGCGGCGCGGCGGGAGAGGAGTGGAGGAGGGGTGAGGGGGTGGCGGCGCGTCGAGGGTCCCTCCCGTGTCGCCCAGCGTGGAGGCGAGCGAGGGGTCGGGGGTCCCTACTGTCTCTGAACTATTAAGACTACCAGGAGCAGAGAGAAGGTCTTAAGGACAGCTTAGTCGTACGCCTTTTTAACACAAAATTGCTACCATGCATACAGATTCAAATTACACCGCATGGCCTGGGTTCAGTGACCGTGAATATCAATGATGCATGACGTGAGGTGCTTCTTTACTTACTCCGCTGCCTACCATATGCAAATGATCATGGTAAGACAAACAAGCATTAGTGGCCTAATGGCAAAAGTTAAAGGTGCAAATTTTCAGTTGGAGAATCAGTATGAAGATCTTCCTTAGTGCACATTAATTTTTTACCTTTTGAGTAACAAATGTAATTCCACGTCTGATCAATATTATTATCAAATAACCATTTAGAATGAAGAAATGTAGTGCTCTATGTAGTTGGTTACTCTATCTAAAAAAAAGAATTGTGGTCTAGCTAGTACATACGTACCTTCTTTTTGAAGAGTTCAAGTGCTAGATTTTCTTCCAGACCACTAAGGTTGCACATGTTCTTGTCCTCTTTTGAACAATGTTTGGCAATACTTTTTTCCCTCGTGGTAACTATGATTCGTCCAGCATTTTCCAAGCAACTTTTGACCAAGTCCCATTCTGTGACGGATGATATATCATCAAGAACAATAAGGCACTTGTCTTCATTTAGAAACTTGATTAGCTTTTGGGTCAGCTCTTTTTAGTCCCATCTCAGATGTTTCTTTACTTCCAAGAAGGTCTGTTCCTAACCGCCTAATAAGCAAGTCTGGGTTGAAAGGGCGTAGTGCAGTAGCCCAAGCACGCTTCCAGCCGCTAAGCTCTGGGCTTCTATACACACTTTGGACGAGAGTGGTTTTTCCAATGCCCCCCATGCCCCACACTGAAATCACCTGCTTATCCCCCGGTTGCCTAACTAATTCAATCAGTTTAGATTTCTCTGTTTTTCTCCCAAGGAGCACTTCATCAACTAGTACCATCGTCTTGCTACGATCAAACTTGTTTACAGCACTTGAGACATAAGCCTTGTCTTGTTGTCCCTTGAGTGTACTTGATTCAGAGGTGTGCACAACCTGAACAGAAAGAAGAACTTTCAGTGATTTACATACTTTTCGGAACAAATTCACATTTTAGCAGATATACTGATAACATGTTTACTTGAGGCATGTCTAAAACTGTCAAAAGCTGGAGTTTGCCTAACATCAATCTATCCATATCTACTAAAGCTTACTAAATATAGTGTGCTGCAAAATATTCAAAATATATATGACATATTAGGGTAGTAATAAAAGGCCAAATTCATAATTTTTATAAAAAATATTCAAGTAGACTAGAACTAGTCCATCAATCCATGCTCCTGTACCAATTATAATCTTCTGATACATAAATATTAGAAGTTCGTAGATAAATTTAGTACCTACTCAAAATTCATTATCTCTGCCAGTGTTCATTCTTCACTTTCAAACACAATACCGCATACAGATACTTGTGTTCAGTTACGACAAATTTACCATGTAATCCATATGTTTTCATCCATATTCGTAATTTCCCCCCTTTATATGTTTTCATCCATATTCGTAATTTCCCCCCTTTATATCACTCCTCTATCTATATTCAATATGTGCTTAGTTGAAATCTTAGCTTAAATCATATCATCATGTATCACATCGTCAAAACTTATAATTTTAGCTTTAAAATTTTAATCTTATTAGTTGCTACAACTATTTTTAATCAAATTTAAGTTAAAAATCCAGCTTTTACTGTGCCTTTTATTTAAAACTCTGCTTTTGTATTCTGTTGAAAAATAGATTCTATGCTCTAGACTGCACCTTTAGTTACTTGACGTTCTAGATATTGAGTTTTCTCTATTAAAATTATGTGTGCCTTAGTATCTTTTAATAAATAGAGTGACTACAGTTAAACTAAAATTTTAGATACGCTATAATGTTTCATCAGAACATGCGAATCTTTCTCAATTGACAACTTACATGTGGAGTATTAATATTTAATTAAAATGGATTGGCAGTCATTAATATTTGCATTGATTCATAAAAGAATTTTTTTTCATGGCTACTAACCCATAACAATATATATTCATTGCTCATAGATACATAGATATTTGGTCTATATAGTGGCACATATCATGTTTTCATGTATGTTTACGGGTAGTAGTATGCTTATATGTTAATCCTCATGAGACATTAGGAAAAAAAAAAAAAATAAATTCTAGAAGTTCAGATAAAAATTAAATAAGATGTAGAAACAAAATTGGTACACTCCAACCACCATGGGTAATAAACATTGTTGGATGTACTAAGTTTTTAAAAAATATGCACGTTTGCCATTTTGAATATAACATAAAGTAGACCTCTGAGTTTGCATCTAAATTACCCACATCTGTTGTTATGAAATATAATATAAATAACCCAATGGATTTGCATCTAAATTACCCACTATGTTATTACGATAGCCCTCAATTGAAATCCAAATTACCACACCATTATACAAATGTTAAGATAACCATAATTACATGCATATATGTTTCTAAATACCAAAAATCCATTTAAAATTATATCATTATCCATAGGACTAATTGTGTATAAGGCTTGTTATTATTTTAGATAAATTAATACATTTTGATTACATTATCATATCACATCTATATTGGAAATATAACTGTAATAACATTTTTATAAGAAAACTAATACTATACGTATAAAATTCTTTGATTAATAAAATCCAACATCCTGAGTGGTAAAAGAGATTAGCTCAAATTAAAAGATAGCCATAAACACCTGGTTTTTGAAATTCCTTTGGGGGTAACAGTGATTATTGTTAAGCTTAAATATTAATATCCTCTTAGCACCATTGGCCCCTCCTATATCTCACTTCAAGCTGCTCAAATGACCTTTTATGCCATCATAGTAATGTTGATAGTATGGGTTTTAAAATCCTAATTTTAGTTAAATACATAATGGGTTTTAAATAAAGTACAATAAGCATAAGAGTTTGACGTAACATCTGAATAAAATGGTTTTGACAACTAATAAGATAAAAATATTTAAAGTCAAAATCTAGATTCATGATGTCAAGAGATATAAATTCTAACAAGAAGCACCATAATTTAAGCTCAGGTTTAAATATATATTGAAGACACATAGTGCCATGCATGTACAGGGAGAAAAACTATAGATATGAATAAAAAAAAAGCATATACAATGATTGATAAAGCTTATCGCAACAGGTAGAGCTTATGGAGGATATAGGTATCACAATAGAAAACTAAGAGAGTCTGTAGTTTTTAGTATGAATTGGCTTTGTAGCAATTGTTGATATGTTGTCAGAATATTTCATGTCAAAGTATACCTTTAAAGACTACTATACATACGGATACGAAAGTGGAGGGATTACCTTATTTTCCATTTTTGACAAAGGAGATGTATATAAAAATAACATCACATTGTTATAAGGATAATAACTCCACTACAAATACTTAAAGGAGAATTTCGGGAATTTCTTTGAAGAGACTGGGATAAATTTTTCATGGAGTTGTGCATAAAACAGACATGAGGCATCCATTAAAAATGGAGCATATATAGATATTAACTGTTACTGTAGATGAGGAGTTACCTTCTTGTGAAATAGGTAAACAGTTGGATAAGGTGACAGTTGCTTGAGCTCGGAGATTTGGTATGGTTTCTCAGCACACATGTCTGCAATTTTGAATTGCCGTGTGGAAACTATAATTCTGCTCCCTTTCTTGTTGTTCGGGAAATACTTATTAATGCAGTTCCACTCCATTATCGTGGACAGATCATCAATGACAATCAAGTAGCTATTTTCACTCACTTGTGTATCAAATACATCAGTAATCTCACTTTGGGTCATGCTCTGCATCTTCGTGTAAACACTGGCACCGATGGTTCTTCTTCTATGTGTTGTCTTATCAATTTTCTCTGGAAAATTCTCATAGAACTGCCTCACAAGGCTCCGGATGAGCTCTGTTGGGTCAAAAGGGTGCATGATTGTAACCCATGCCCTGAATCCAAAGTTAGCACTGACAGTTGAGTCATCATATACCTTCTGTATTGCAGATATCATCCCAGTATCATCACTACTTTCTCCCCACATCGCGATCACTCTAAGATCCTTGTCGCCACTGTTGATCAACTGGCACAGGTCCACCTTGGGCTTTTCTTGGTCCATGGCAGTGCGCATTGCTTCGTTAATGCCAGACATTGCCGCACTGGCGATGCTAGCTTGTTCCTCTGCAGTAGTGGTTGCCCTGGAGCCAGAGCCCTTGATGAGGCGGTAGCGCAGGTTCCTGCTGCTCACCTCCTCCACTCTGGTCCTGAGTTCCTTCACCTCCTTGGCGATGTCGCGCCGCTCCCACAGGGCGCGAGGGACGCACCACCAGCAGGACGGCCTCTTGTCAGAGTGAGAGGAGAAGTCCATGAGGCTGTCCTCCACATTGTAGGCGGACTCGCGGACCTGCTTCACCCAGGTGAGCAGCACCTTATGCTTGTCTTGCTTCTTCGTCGGCAGCCATCAGGAAGGCCTGCATCATCTCCAGCTCGTCGGTGATGAAGGCCACGTCCTCCTCCACGCCCAGCTGAAGGGCGATCTCCTCTGCCAGAACAGATTTGGCATAGTCCAGCGCCCCATCAAGCACGGCCTTGCCCAGGCTCAGCGCTGTCGACTCCATCGCTACAATTCTCCAAAGATGGATTGGTTTCTGTGTGCAGTTTGATGATGTTGTTGTGGACAGGGGGGTGCTTGTGGTTTCTAGTATTATGATTATGAGAAACATTGGCGGATCCACCAGGGGGGCTGGGGGGGCTGCAGCCCCCCCTAGGAGCCTTGATTTACATGTAAATTACTGTTCATCAGCCTATAAATCACCATTATACCTCTGATTTTACCTCTAACTTTCATTGTTTAGCCCCCCCTAAGGTGTTGTCCTGGATCCGCCACTGATGAGAAAGACTTTGTATTGTATGTGATGCCTCACCTACTGGATCGAGGGATGTATGTCTTGCTCTTTCTTTCCTTTCCTCTTTTGCTAAAGTGCTAAAGTTTACCATGCATGTGCTAGCTAGTATTCTTTGCTTGGATCCCAACGCCGAAGATGTTCGGTCTTGTGTTAGAAGAAAGCGAGAACTAACATTTCGTTGATTCTGCATCGGCTCATGCAAGCCATCGCAGCACCACTCTATGGAACTGCGTACTTGCCTTGCCCATTGTGTCTTTGAATGCTTATGTTTTCCATCTTTCACTTTTCTCTTGCGTGCACTGCAGGATTGTGCGATCCTGGGAGCTACTCCTCGTGATTGAAGAGCACAAAAGAAGAATAAGTGTCTATTTGATCACTTGGATTATCAACTAAAAAAATAGTGCTTATTAGGTGGGCAAAACCAACTGATGGGATTAACAAGTTACAAGCGTCCACAGAACTTTTAGTTGTGGGATACAAATACCACCCAACTAGACTTTAGTTGACTAAATTTTTTGGTTTAATCTAACAATTAGTCTCAGGCAATCCAAACAAGCGGGTAAGAGTATAACCTGTGGACAACACTTTTCACGGGAACAAGTTATATGCTTGTCAGAAATGTTGATCATGTTCAAGATTTCAACAAGAGAAATGCTTCAACCAATTAAACATTTTCTTAATTATTATCTATCTATTTTTATCAAAAAAAGTTATTATCTATCTATCTAGGTCCCACCCAGGAAAAAAAAAATCTATCTACCTAGGTCCTGTATGGGCCCAGCCCTTCCAAGTACAGACCGTACCAAGCCCAAATCCAATCCATTTGTTTTCGTCCTCCAGATTCCCTTTGCTTCCATTTGTTTGTTTTAATTAGCACAGTAAATTTTTTTTTTTTTTTTTTTTTTTGCGAATTCAGTACTACACAGCGGATACAAAAGAAGGGTGATAGATGTTGATGCGTACGTGATATCCATGCCCGCGCGACCGCCGTGGGCAGCCCCCTGCCACAGAGTATGCCGTCATCGTGTACTCGATGGCGCCGGGGTATGAGACGGCGGCCAGATTCAGAAGGTGCCGCATCAATGGTGGCTCCGGCGGCGGCGTCCATTACGCAGACGTCGTTGTGTTCCTCCTTGCCGACCTCCTCCACGGGCAGCAGCCGGGGATGGATGGGATGCCCATCTCCTCACACTAATCGGGGGATATAGATCAGATCAACTTGGAGAGGAGAGGCCGTGCGTCGGTGCGGGGAGCCCCGCCGCCGCCGTCGCTCCGCTCGGTGGTCCACTCTGACATCGACGTACTCCTAACTCTGATTCTCTGAACAAAAGGTTAAGTGTGTGCAAGATTTGGGCTGGGCGTGGTCTGGGCTTGGAAGGGCCAGGCCTATGCAGACAGATGATGATTATGAAGATATTTAATTAATTCGAATTTGATGGGATTCTTTTCAGATACGTGTAACTTTTAGAGAGAGTGTATGTACAGAAGCAGTTTGAGGAGCAGCAATTGGATTGTTAGGAAATCCCATGATTATGATTAGAGGAAATAAAATATACTGTACTAGATAGAGAAGAATGTAGCTTAGCCCATGCTCGTGCTACAGTACAGTTTCAGAAAATCCCAGCACAAACAACTGGTTTTCTCTACTAAATATATATCCTTGTGAAACAAAGAACGATATATGATTTGACAACTAGTCAGCTAAGTGGAAGCAACTGTTATGACTCGTTAGTCGTCCCTTATTTAGGTTTTACAAATATCCGGAAGCTTACACACATTTTCTATCTCTATGCACATTTGTTGGAAGTTACGAATAATTTATTGAAAGAAAAGAAATAGACATGGAAGAAGTATCTACCATCTTAATAAGCCAGGGGCTACTTTGAGTCCATCCGAAGGAGTGATGGAACGGAAAGGAATTATTTTGAGCCAAGGGAAATGAATGACTCAAGGGCATAGATCAGCTCTTCATTGTCGACAAATCTCATCATAAAAATATCTTGAGCTACCTACATGTAAGCAGTGAAGTTGGGGTTTCAATTTCGCAGGGAGACAGACAGTCGGCTGGGAGCAACGAATCCTTTTTTTTGCCCAAAAAGCAGCAGGATTGCAGGGCAGGAACACGATGTCGAAGTTATTTAAAAAATTTTAGAGAGTCAAAGTTTTTTTAAATTTGATCAAATTTAGATAATAAAATTATAATATTTATGACACTAACTAAGTATCGATAGATTCTTTATTAGTTATATTTTCATTGTATATCTATTTAATATCATAAATCTTTGTGTTTTTTCTATAATTTTAGTTTAACTTAAAAAATTTGACTCTCCAAGATTTTTGCAATGACTTATAATTTGTGATGGAGAGAGTATATGTTTAGCATTAGTTAGAATCTGAATTTAAACTTGGATCATATTCATGGAAGATCTTTCAAATAAAGCCATAATACTCTTTGAACTTCACTCTCAGTTCCCATAAACTCACCTTAATTCTTCCTGCCTTAAAGCCATAATACTCTTTGAACTCCACTCTCAATTCTCATAAACTCACCTTAATAACTCACCTTAATTCGGTAAAGCGCTGTTTTGAAATTTAAACACAGCGACGCAGTCTGCACCAAAGGCGCTGCTATGCACGTTGGAAGGCCTCTTTACTGGGCCGCAGACTACTATTTTATTAGATGGGCCTTGTTGCTGATTAGGATGCTGGGCTGCTGGCCGTCGGGTGGCCAAGGAACGGCGCTCGGTGGAAGATCTTGTGGCGAGCAGAAGAGACTCATCGAGAGGTAGAAGACGACCGACGGCGTCGAGCAGCAGAGAGAGATAGAGAGAGGAAGCAGGGAGGCCGCCAGGTCGAGATGACGATCCGGTTCGTGCTGTTTGTGAACAAGCAGGGCCAGACGCGGCTGGCGCAGTACTACGAGCACCTCTCCCTCGACGAGCGGCGCGCCCTCGAGGGCGAGATCGTCCGCAAGTGCCTCGCCCGCACCGACCAGCAGGTCCGTCCGTCCGTTCCTCCTCACCGCCGACCGTCATTCTTCCCCGCGTCCCCTCCGCTGCCTCGCTCCCCCCTGATCCTCTGGGATCATCGCCCTCCTTTCCGGATCCACGAACCTGCTGGGCTCGTGTTGGATCGTCCTGGATCTGGATCGGGATAAGGGAGGGTTTACCTGATTTTCTGAGACTCCCGCTGGTTTTTGTGTTGATGCAGTGTTCGTTCGTGGAGCACCGGAACTACAAGGTCGTGTACAGGCGCTACGCCTCCCTCTTCTTCCTCGTCGGCGTCGATAATGATGAGGTGCCTTCTTCTCCCAATCTCTCCTCTCCTCTCTTCCCTTGGGAATTCAGGTCTATGTCATGCCATTTTGTCTGAACTGTGGATTGAGTCGATCCCCATTGCTATAGCGTGGGCTTAGCTGCTGCCATCTATCTGTCCTCAGCCATGGTTGTGACGAAAATAGTCTGGCAGGAAACAGTATTATGCAGAACCTGCGAACCACAAAGGTTACATAGACCTCAAATTCAAAACAAAGCAATGATTTATTTAACTTACACCTTGTCGTCTATTGTACTGTTATGCTTGTGCAAGTCTGAATTTCGTTCACTCTACTGTTATCGTCCTCTATTAATGAATTCGAATTATTCGTCACAGATCAAACAATATTTAATATTGTAAACAGAACAGGAAAAATGATTTTTTGCTTTATGCTATTGATTTAGCTCCTGTACATATAATTATTTTCATGCAAATGAATTGTTAGTTACTACTCAATTAGATTTAGTGTGGATGACAGTTCCTACAGAGATCTCAAGGGAATAATCTTTCATAGGATTTTCATAGCTTTTCACGATTTACTAATTTGTCCTTGATGCCACCATTTGTTACGGCTACTTTTTTCGTCACTGTGCATAAGGTTAGTCAAGGGAATCATTAGGAATATTCTCAAGGGCCCTACTCCTACCAAAATAATATCCACATGTACTTTTGACAAACTCACCATATTGTTTTCCTAATAGTCACAGGGAACCTTCTATGGTACTGTTATAGTTTATGCATGTCCTAATTTAGTGAATTTATATCATCCATCCTTCACAATTTTTTATGTTTTTATTGCCGATCGACCAAAAAATACTCCGTCTGTCAATTTAAGGCATTTTCTGATTTGGAAAATTTTATGCTTTGCAATTTTTGACTGACAGTTGTTTGAATTATTTAGCATAGGTTTGCATGAATACTGTAATAGCTTTGTGTTAAAAGGATTGTTAACTTGATATTAATTTTGTAGTAATTAGCACTCTGTTGCAAATAAGTCAAAGGTCAAAATCTAGTTTAGAAGACTTCTTTAGGATGGAATGAGTATATATCTGTTCAATGAAAATTAGCATACAGTAGGATATATTAGGAACTGATCTGCCAGTGCCCAATAAGTATGAAGATCTCAACCATATCATCAGATAAGATTTCTACTGAGTTATCCTTTGATGGCAGCATTTGCTAGGGATGTATATTTGTCAGTTCATTAATTCTGAAATATACACATATCTCACTGAATGAACTTTTATTTGATAATATTTCGTGACATTTTGATGGGCCCTTCGGAAACTTATTACACTATGAACATCTATCTATATCTTGTTTCTTCTACTTGTCTTGTTTTTACTTTTTAAGTGCCTTTCTTAGAGTGAATATAGTTGTAGTTTCCAGTACCCCTTTTTTGTGAGTTAGGATTTTTTATTTTGGCTAGTAGTTTTTTTTTTTTTTTTTTTTTGGGGGTGTAAAGTTTCATTATTTACCAAGATCTTCCTCTATACATGTCTTACTGCAACTTGCATATGCAAATCAGTGCTACAAGATTTGTAATGTTTGTGTTCAATTTGACTGAATTCCAGTTTTTTTTTTTTTTCAAGTTGTCAAGCACTACTAGATGCACCTTCTGACAAATTTAAATGAGTGCCTCTGGATTTGTAACTTCTGTTGCAATTTAACTGCAATCCAAAATTTTCAAGTCATCAAGGGTTACTAGATAGTAGCAGATGTAATTTCCATTCCTTGACCTACAAATCTTGTTTTAGGTATTTCCTCCCTCTGATTCAAAAATTAACAATGCATCCATTTCATTCCATTTTGCAGAATGAGTTAGCTATCCTTGAATTCATACATCTTTTGGTGGAAACTATGGATCGCCACTTTGGCAATGTGGTAAGCTTATGCAATCCCAAGTGTTTTTCTCTCAGCTATCATTGTAAAAATATGCACGTGATGGGGGTTGATGTTTTTTTTCCTCTCTTGGCAGTGCGAGCTTGATATCATGTTCCATCTGGAGAAAGTGCACTTCATGTTGGAAGAGATGGTCATGAATGGTTGCATTGTGGAGACAAGTAAACAGAACATCTTGGCACCCATACAACTTATGGAGAAAACTTCCTAAAATAGTTAACCATTTGTCTTGTTTTCCATTCTCTTCTTCTTAGCACATTTTCCTCTGTTCCCTTCCATAAATTTTCCCTCTGTATGTGAAAGTGCAAACAATCTCTGTAAGCATGTTGTATTGAATTGACCTGATTATGTGCTTTCAGATAATCCTGTTTTCACGTATGCCTTGGCTTTGACCACTTATATGTATAAAAAAAGGTATATTTATCTTAAGAAAAAACTGGTTTATCATAAAAACAGTAATTTATTGTTACATTTGTATGTAATTTGTTGTAGATAATTTGAATAGAATAGTAATGATAAAAAATTTGGGGTTGGTGTTGAATGATGGATAATTCTGACTATAAGGAACATCTTGTTGTTATGATTAAGTACCACATTGTCACTTGTTCACAAGAATGATTGTTTGTGAAATGATGGCCAATTTTCTTCTGTTTATGTTAGTGGAAAATGTTTCTTGTCCTGTGATAACTACAATAGATCATGTTAACTCCTAGAATCTCGAGCTATTTATACTACTCTGGTGTATCTATATTGTGCTTACATAGACAAGAAAAATATGATTTGGACTGCTGCCATTGCCCATTGCTCACTGTCATTGGCACAAGTATCTCTCTTTACAGTTTTACCTATGTATCTTCATACATTTTTTTTCATGGCCTTTTCCTCCTAAACTTATTAGTTCAATTCTTGTTGAACCAATCAGGTGCTTAATTTGAATTATCCATCTTTTTGTGAAGAAGTTATATGTTGATAACCAACTCAAGTAAAAGTTAATGTTTTATGATAATGGCTGTTAAGCACAAACACATCTTTCAGAATATTACTCACAATTGCTCAAAATTCAATTCCCCTTTTGGCACAGCGAAGAATGCAAAACCTGGGGAGAACAACTCTAAATGTTCTGGCTTTTTAATCCCTTTGATTTGATATTCTATGGATGCTCAATGCCGGATGATGGGTGGAGAATTGGTGATACTAGTGGTACAAAAACTCTGACTGAAGCAAACATGCGGCAGCCGATGGTATTGTTGCTGTACAATATAGGATAAGTTGGAGCATGAATTTTGAAGCTATCGAACTCCATTTGTCCCTGGTTCCTTCCACCCATTCTCATTTCTCAAGCAATAGCTTCCCTTGCACACTAATTTTCACTAACAGCTCTTCAAATCTCTTGTCCTCCTAATTATTTGTTCACATATTTGTTTGGGAAGAGGATAGGAGAGCAAGAGAACTCGCTACTTCAGACGAAAGCAATGATATAAATAGAATGGAAGAGGGAGTTGTATTTAGTGCAAGGTAGTAGATGAGGGAATAAATTTTGTGTAAGTAGTTGAGACTATGGAAACTCTTTTTTTTTTCGAGAACATGACTTCACGTGTATTTCATTAAGAAGGAAGCGGAAACAGTACAAAGCCAAACGAAGGGAAAACAAAAGAAGACGCTAATGGCGAGATGCCACAGACGAAAAGAAACAGGGGAACTGAGCACCCGCAGTGCTCACGCCCCAAGGATCACCGGCAGAAAGAGCAGCTAAGAAGTTACAAGAGACCTGAACATCGCCACAGCTGAAAACCCCGCGCTAATCCAAGCATTCCCCTCATCGATGACACGATTCCTGACATGAACGACCGAGGAGACCACACCATCGAAGATGCGGGCATTGCGCTCCTTCCACAGGTGCCAGGAGATCAGAAGGACAGCTGAATCGAACCCAACTCTGAAGTGCGCAGGGAGCAGTTCTCTTGAGGCAAGCCACCAGGTCTTGAAGTCAGATTGCGCGGTGGGAACGAGGGTTGTCCAGCCGCTCGCGCAGAGGAGGGAAAACCAGAGTTCACGGGCGAAGACGCACGAACACAAAAGGTGGGAAGTCGTCTCATCGTCTTGATCGCAAAGCGTGCAGGTAGCGTCGTCTTGAAGACCATGGCGCTGCCTGCGGTCTCCAGTCCAGAGACGACCATGCAATGCGAGCCAGAAAAAGAATTTAACCTTGGGAGGGGCCTTGGCTCGCCAAAGCTCACGCGCTCCCAGCATGGTGGTCATGCCGGTGAAGAAGGCTCTGTAGGCCGACGACGCTGAGTAGGAGCCGTCCGGGGTCCAGCGCCAGACGAACCTGTCTGATTGCAGTGGCCGCAATTCCACATCCTCTAGGATCTCCCAGAGCGCGACGTAGTCGCAGAGGACAGCCATGGTGAGCGCACCTGAGATGTGCCTGACCCACGCACGGCCAGCCATGGACGCCTGCACCGTGGAGTTACGTCGGCGACGATCAACCGCAGCAAAGAGGCTAGGCACCCAGGAGGAGATGGCCCCTTGTTGCAACCAGGAATCAGTCCAAAAACATGCTGAAGCGCCATCTCCCAATTGTACGCGTACCGAAGCCGAGAACATTGCCGAGACTTCGCGCTCGCACTTGGCCGGCAACTTCATCCATTCCGGTGCTTCGGGCTGTCGCTTAAGCCATTCCCATCTCAGGCGGAGGGCAAAACCCATGATCCGGAGATCAAGGATGCCCAACCCCCCGCACAGCTTGGGTGCCAGTACCGTCCGCCAAGCGACTTTGCATTTGCCTCCAACAGCGCGCTCAGCCCCGCACCAGAGGAACGCGCGGCGTCTCCTATCAATTTCTTTGATCGCCCAGCTCGACTGTAACACCCCGGTGTTACGTTAGCCTAAACCTGCCATGTCATCATCATCATTGCATGAGCATTCATGATTAGAGAACCTTAATTAAAAAGATTAAAATGAGTTTATTTAATTCTAGGGTTGTTTGAGCCCCTTTACATTGTATGTGTATGTGTACACCATTTAAATCTCACTTAAGTGCTTAATCAAGTTTTGTAAATGTGAGCAACTAAAAGCAACTTTGGTGTGTACAAGTGTTTGGCTAACCCTGACTCACACCCTAACCGTATTTTACAATTCAAATGATGTAAAAGCGAGAACCAAAATTGAATTTGGAATCCGAATCCCAAACCCTAACCCTAGTGGTTAAGTGTTGGAATTCGAATTTCATTTTCAATTTCGGTGAGCTAACCATAATTAATTTTATAAATAAAGTTGCTAACCAATGGCACCATTTCAAAGTATGAAGTTTGTACTTTGAAAGTATGCTATTGGTTGGGTTTGAAAAGTGCCACAACATCATTAATTAATTGCCCAAAAATCCAATTTGAAATTCTTCTTCAAAAGCTGAAATTCAAAAGCCTTTTATCCCTTTTCTAAATTTCATCTCAAAATATTCAAAATTTGGGAAAACTCCAAAAATACAGTTTGTGCATCTCTTTGAGCTCTACAACTTTGGTATACAAAGTTTTTCAAGTTTTTAAATAAAATTTTAAATTATTTCAAAAGTTCTTTAAACCGAAAAGTGTCCCCTTTTGAGTTTTAAACTCCAATTCGAAAAGTATTTGGTTTCATGAAAAACTTCCTACATGAAAGTTGTAGATCATGAGAAATGGAACAACTTTTATTTTTGAGATTTTTCATCTTTTATTCAAAATTCAAAAGTAATTTTGAAATCCTTAAAATTAAGGTTTTGCCCTCTTTTGAATTTGAAATTCAAATTCAAAATCCATTTGAAATCTGACAAAACTTTCTAAATGAAAGTTGTAGAGCATGAATTTTGGAGCAATCTGTATTTTTGGAATTTTTGAACTTTTATTCAAAATTTTGGAGTAATTTGAAAAGGGAGGGAATGAGGTGGCTAGTTGCTACAGTACCCGAGGGGGGGGGAGAAATTGGGCTTCTCCTTCGCCCATGCCGACCGGCCGGCAGGCCATCGCCGTGGCCTCTCTCGGCGGTTCCCGGTTTTCCCGCGGCGCCAACCAGCACACCATCATCGTGAAGCTCCTAGCCAACTCACCGTTCCATCTTTTCTCTATAAAAGCAACGCATTGGCCGTCGCCACTCTCTTTTCTTCTCTCGAGCTGCACCGCCACTCTCTCTGTCACCAGCCAAATTCATCGTCGTGGAACCATCACCGTCCAATTGCTCGCGCAGGGAGCTCCGCAAGTTCGTTGCGCACCCTCTGAACCAAATCCTAGCCTTTGACATCCACTGTATCGTCCGAGCGAGGTCATCTTCTTCGCGTCCGACCGCCGGGCCGCCGAGCTCCGCCTCCACCGCGGTCAAGCCCTCTACTTTGCCTCCTGACAATCCAACCCGAGCGTCGTGTCTTGGTGAGCATCCTCGAGCCTCCTAAATCCCTGTCTCGATCCATCCGAGCTTGCAACGGCGAGCCGCTGTCGCGCCGCCGTGCCATCATCCGCCTCGGCCGCCGCCACGCTTAGTCCGGTGAGGTACAGGGGCCGTGTAGCATCTTGTTGAGTGTGGTTCGATGAGAGGAAGTCGCTGGGGTAGTTGGTTGCGTCGGAGAGGTTGTCGCCGGCAAGAACGGCCGTCGGCCGCGCCTCTGTCCCTGTTTCCCGTCGGAGAAAGGAGGAGGAAGGAAGAACTGACAGGTGGGGTCACCCTGTCAGCGAGAGAAGGGAGAGAGGAGGAGCCATGCGCGCGTGGGCGCGCACCCGCGTGGGCCGGACAGGCCGCATGGGCCGTCTCGGGCAGGCGTGGCCTGCAAAGGAGGGATTTTGGTTTTTCTTTTTCCTTTTGAATTTCAAATGCTGAATTTCATCTTTTGTTGGAATTTATCCTGGGCAAATAAAAATGTAACAAAAATATGTCTGTTTTCCTTGAGTGAAGCTTTTACACCAGAAAAATACTAACTCTGAGTTTTCAATAAAATTTAATTATGCTTTAATTTGCTCTTTTAATTATTAAATGCAACTTCCATGATTTTTAATAATTAAAATATAAGTCCAAAATTTATGAAATTTGTTTTGTGTGCTATTTAGATGATGATGATCTTAGTTATAAAGTTTTATCATGTTTTGATTAATTTTTGTATTATGCTTAATTAATACCTTGTTTAAATTAATGTTTAATTAGTTAATTTCTTGATTAATTAGGGTTTAATTAATCTTTAATTAATCTCAATTAGCAAGTTAATTAATGGCTTTCAACGACTGTAAAATGGTCAATAAATTAGTAATCACCCTTAATCACCGTAGTGTTGCTTGATTTTGGGATTGAGTGATGACCCTAGGTCATTAACCCTAATGACCTTCGGCATTTCGTGTTGATTGCGTATCGTTAGTCCGTCGTCGTTGACGCTTGTTATACCTTCTTAGTGTAACTATACCGTGAAGGAAAGTTGTACTCAAGATCGGTTAATAATCGTTGCATCATTATCGCATGCTCTTTTGTTTACCGCATTGTAATCATGCATCTCAATCGTGTAGCCGTGCCGTCTGAAGAAGGTGTTGGACGTGAGAAGGTTGGTCTTGAGCTCAACAGTGTCATCACTGCTCCTAACTTCGTCGAGCCCCAAGGCAAGCCCCGGATGCATTCAGACCCTTCCTTGTATTTCGAAAATCTTTTATATCGTATGTTGATGATGTGATGCATTAAGTGTAGGAGTTGTGTGATATCCTACTTTGATGCATTTACCGTACCTTGATATATTATCCTGGATACCTGTTTTGATTTATAAAATGCTAGTATACGCTTCGCTCTGCTGATAGCATAGGCTTTATAAATAAACTGTTTTCAAAAAGTGTGAGAACTATACTCCCCGAAGGGAATTTATTTAAAAAACCTCGATGTTGCTTGTTGTTTATCCTTGTTCCGACGGGGTCAATGATATACAACAAGAACATGATGATGAGTAACTTCGAGACGTCGGTGGAGTGACTTGCATCGGGGGGGCTATTGCCCCGATGTAGTGTCGTCCACTTGTGTCGGTTAAGGACCGTCCGTTGTTTGGCGCTGGGATCATGAGGTTATTGGATAGTACTAGTCGCATGCTAATGGCGGTAAGCTCCCTTGTATGATCCATGCGAGAACGGACAACCCGCACGGGAAGTAGCGTGTACCCATACTACGGGTATACCCGTCGGCGGTTGTGGACCGACGGCGTAGGAAGGTGGTGTACTGTACTCTCGTGGCTAGGACCCGTTCAGTGCGGAGAAATGCAAGCGTGAGTTGATGTATGTGAGATGTTCGGTCCTGCATACATCGTGTGGCTAGGAAGCCCCAAATTTGGGTATATAAAGCGATTCGAATCGTCGTGTGCTCCACGATATGGGAGCCGTGATCCGAGTCCCGGCATCGTAGTAATAATGAAAGTCTGAGTATGAGAGTTTTGAATCCGGACTATGTTTGATAAGTGATTGATAAAGTAAGGACTGGCTTAGTCTCTTTTCGCAAAAGGGTGTCTTTTGATCTTGCTAAAGCCTCACCTTGATTCCCATTAGCCAGCATTCCTGAGTCTTCTCCTCAATTTTTTTTGGTCGGGTAAGTCTTGCGGAGTACTTTTGTACTCAGGGTTTGTTCAACCCCTGTTGTAGGTGAACCGCATGGACAAGAGTGCTACGGCCCTTGTTGCATGACGGTTGTCGAAGAAGTAACCGATGAAGAGTGAATTGAGTGGCCTCTGGGCAGGGCACTTTGGTTGTGTGATCTGTAATAAAGTTATATAATGATACTTCCGCTGGTTTGTAATAATAACACTCGGTTTGTATAAGTTTTGTAAAAAGATTTGTAAATTAAGTTATTGTAAGTCTTCCGCTACTCGGGTATTTGTATATGAAAACTGTTGTAATCTTGATGTCTCTCTGTAAGTATCGATCCTGGAGTGATCGTGGTTTATCGGGGATCCACCCGACGGAACATTTTAAGTTATGTGGTGTACAAGCATAGCCGACGGAGGTCTTAGGGACAATGTCAGGTGCTTGTGGGCCATATAATTTAGAAGGTTCTGCCACAGAGGGTATCAGAGCGGTACTTGCAAAGATATTCACAGTATTACTTTTCGAAAACTTCAAAATGTTTTGGATCCAAAAGTTAAATGTGGTTTGGTCGAAATTGCTTCTGCTCCGTCTTAAATCTTTCTTGTAGCCTTCTAGGTGCTATTTAAAAGAGTCTTAAGCGGAGTATCATGTTGTTTTCTTTTGCCCTATATTACTAAAAGTATGCTTATGTTATTTTAAAAAAGTCTTTTGCTTGATTCGTAGGTTCGATCATGCATCATGTTTAATTCACATGTTTAAACTTGTATCCCCGTTAAAAAGTGGTTGGGCTAAGTAAAATCAATCCTATTCTTGCTAGCCCTAAGGATCTCAATCTTATAGGTCCTATCTATTCTTCCTACTGAGAATAGCATGTGGCTAGTTTGTGTGATGATTATGAATAAATATGATCTTGTCTATAACAGATGTCCGCAACACTCGTCTTTGGTTCTTTACACGAGGGAGGTGAGGTCCCTCAGGCACCACAAGCACCACCGTCTTTGGCTGAAGCTGTGGCAGCTTTAGTCCATGCCACCACTGAGAATGCCCGTATGCTACGGGAAATAAGTCAGCAAAATCGTGATGCACCACATGAGAATCATGGTCGTCGTAATCACGACGAAATCACATATGCGGACTTCACTTTGAAACTCGTCCGCCCGGTGTTCACAAGGGCTGAGGAACCCCTAGAAGCTAATGACTGGCTTCGTATTATAAATCTAAAGTTTGACCTGCTAGAGGGTTGTCCCGACTTGTTGAAACCCAAGTTTGCTGCCCAACAGTTGAGAGGCCCTGCATCTGCATGGTGGGCAAATTTTCTCGCACGTCAGCCAGTTGGTCAGCAAGTCACTTGGGCCATGTTCCAAGATGCATTTCGTCAGCACTTCATTCCTGACGGGGTGATGCAAGCAAAGCTGGAAGAGTTTCTAGCCATAAAGCAAGGTGGTCGGTCAAGAGTGCAAAGATGTGAATCTGTTTAGTCATCTATCACGGTATGCACCGGAACATGTGGATACGGACATCAAGAAAAAAGAAATGTTTTATTCGGGGTTTAAAGAGTGATGTTGAAACCCACCTTACTGCAAATCCGAATGCCACATTTTATGAGGCTGTGGATATTGCAATATCTTATGAAAGATCCGTGCTTAAACAGAGGGTATCAGAGCGGTACTTGCAAAGATATTCACAGTATTACTTTTCGAAAACTTCAAAATGTTTTGGATCCAAAAGTTAAATGTGGTTTGGTCCAAATTGCTTCTGCTCCGTCTTAAATCTTTCTTGTAGCCTTCTAGGTGCTATTTAGATGATGATGATCTTAGTTATAAAGTTTTATCATGTTTTGATTAATTTTTGTATTATGCTTAATTAATACCTTGTTTAAATTAATGTTTAATTGGTTAATTTCTTGATTAATTAGGGTTTAATTAATCTTTAATTAATCTCCAATTAGCAAGTTAATTAATGGCTTTCAACGACTGTAAAAATGGTCAATAAATTAGTAATCACCCTTAATCATTGTAGTGTTGCTTGATTTTGGGATTGAGTGATGACCCTAGGTCATTAACCCTAATGACCTTCGGCATTTCGTGTTGATTGCGTATCGTTAGTCCGTCGTCGTCGACGCTTGTTATACCTTCTTAGTGCAACTATACCGTGAAGGAAAGTTGTACTCAAGATCGGTTAATAATCGTTGCATCATTATCGCATGCTCTTTTGTTTACTGCATTGTAATCATGCATCTCAATCGTGTAGCCGTGCCGTCCCAAGAAGGTGTTCGACGTGAGGAGGTTGGTCTTGAGCTCAACAGTGTCATCACTTCCTCCTAACTTCGCCGAGCCCCAAGGCAAGCCCCGGATGCATTCGCACCCTTCCTTGTATTTCAAAATCTTTTATATCGTATGTTGATGATGTGATGCATTAAGTGTAGGAGTTGTGTGATATCCTACTTTGATGCATTTACCGCCGTACCTTGATATATTATCCTGGATACCTGTTTTGATTTATAAAATGCTTAGTATACGCTTCGCTCTGCTGATAGCATAGGCTTTATAAATAAACTGTTTTCAAAAGTGTGAGAACTATACTCCCTGAAGGGAATTTACGAAAACCTGATGTTGCTTGTTGTTTATCCTTGTTCTGACGGGGTCAATGATATACAACAAGAACATGATGATGAGTAACTCGAGACGTCGGTGGAGTGACTTGCATCAGGAGGGGCTATTGCCCTGATGTAGTGTCGTCCACTTGTGTCGGTTAAGGACCGTCCGTTGTTTGGCGCTAGGATCATGAGGTTATTGGATAGTACTAGTCGCATGCTAATGGCGGTAAGCTCCCTTATATGATCCATGCGAGAACGGACAACCGGCACGGGAAGTAGCGTGTACCCATACTACGGGTATACCCGTCGACGGTTGTTGACCGACGGCGTAGGAAGGTGGTGTCTTGTACTCTCGTGGCTAGGACCCGTTCGTGCGAGAAATGCAAGCGTGAGTTGATGTATGTGAGATGTTCGCTCCTGCATACATCGTGTGGCTAGAAGCCCCAAATTGGTATATAAAAGCGATTCGAATCGTCGTGTGCTCCACGATATGAGAGCCGTGATCCGAGTCCCATCGTAGTAATAATGAAAGTCTGAGTATGAGAGTTTTGAATCCGGACTATGTTTGATAAGTGATTGATAAAGTAAGGACCGGCTTAGTCTCTTTTCGCAAAAGGGTGTCTTTTGATCTTGCTAAAGCCTCACCTTGATTCCCATTAGCCAAAGCATTCCCCGAGTCTTCTCCTCAATTTTTTTTGGTCGAGTAAGTCTTGCGGAGTACTTTTTGTACTCGGGGTTTGTTCAACCCCTGTTGCGGGTGAACCGCATGGACAAGAGTGCTACGGCCCTTGTTGCATGACGGTTGTCGAAGAAGTAACCGATGAAGAGTGAATTGAGTGGCCTCCAGGCGGGGCACTTTGGTTGTGTGATCCGTAATAAAGTTATATAATGATACTTCCGCCGGTTTGTAATAATAACACTCGATTTGTATAAGTTTTGTAAAAGATTTGTAAATTAAGTTATTGTAAGTCTTCCGCTACTCGGTATTTGTATATGAAAACTGTTGTAATACTTTGTGATGTCTCTCGTAAGTATTGATCCCGGGTGATCGTGGTTTATCGGGGATCCACCCGACGGAACATTTTAAGTTATGTGGTGTACAAGCATAGCCGACGGAGGTCTTAGGGACAATGTCAGGTGCTTGTGGGCCATATAATTTAGAATGTTCTGCCACATCGACAGACAGCAGGTGATGGAAATGTGGATGGGGATTGCTGATAGCGTCGATTTGGTGAGAACAGCACGACCAGCGACGTTGAGCAGACCTGCTTTCCAGGTTGGGATACATTTGGCGGCGCATCAACCATGCACTGCTCGTCAGAACGTCTTATCCTGGTAAGCGACAGAGGAGCCCCAAGGTAGCGACATGGAAGGGGAGCGATCTGAGAAGGGAACACTGCACGGATCAGTTCCAGGTCCTCATCGGTGCAACGGATAGGGGTGAGTAGACATTTGTCAAGGTTTGTGATCAGGCCGGACGCTCCGGCGAATAAGTCAAGCAGAGCTCGTGCACACCGGAAGTCTTCCTGTCTGGGGACCAGGAAGATAACGAGGTCGTCTGCATAGATAGACAGCCGCTGCTTGAAGTGATCCCCCGGTAGAGGTGTGAAGAGGCCAGCCCGATCCGCTTGTGCCAACATGGCGTTGAGCACCTCCATTACAAGGATGAAGAGGGAGGGCGACAAAGGATCACCCTGCCGTAGGCCCTGCTCGTGGCATATCTGCTGTCCCAGCCTCCCATTGACAAGGATCTTGGTGCTAGCAGAGGACAACATAGCCGAGATCCAGTCACGCCAGCGTTGTGGAAACCCCATGGCCTCGAGCACCTCAAGCAGAAACGGCCAAGAGACCGAGTCGAACGCCTTGGCGATGTCTACTTTGAGTAAGATGCAGGGGTGTTTCCTGGCGTGCAACCATCTGCAATAGAGCTGGACTGAGCGGAAATTGTCACGGATTCTCCGACCTTTGATGAATGCCGACTGATTGAGGTGAACGAGCTCATTCATTGACGGCGCCAGGCGCATGGCGAGCCCTTTTGAGAAGAGCTTACTGACAATGTGCATCAAGCTTATAGGCCTGTAATCCCTGAGGCCAGATGGCGAGGCGTTCTTCCTGAGGAGCACCATGGTGGCCGAATTGAGCAGAAAGAAGCTGCGGCTATCGAGAGCCCAGAGCGCCGAGAAGACATTGATGATGTCCGTCTTGACGACAGGCCATGCGATCCGGAAGAACTGGGCGGTAAACCCGTCAGGACCCGGTGCTTTGTCCATGGGCAGGGCATTGACGACATTCCGGATCTCCTCCTCGGAGAAGGGGGCGACTAGCTGCTGCAGATCCAGGTGAGGGAGTCCCAGACGACTGAGGTCGATGCGGTGTGTGCGCCTGAAACGCCTACCCAGTAACTGATTGTAGTAGTCATGAATGAGTTCCGACTTCGAATCTTCAGTGGTGAAGACGTGGCCCTCACGCTGCAGAGTAGGGATTGCATTCTTGCGCTTCCTGTGACAGGCCTGAAGATGGAAGAATTTTGTGGAGGCATCGCCCTCACTGAGAAACTGGATGCGGGAACGTTGCCGGCTGATGGTTCGCGACAAGGAAGTGAGGCCGAGGACCGACTGTTTGAGATCACGACGCAGCTCAATCTCGGGGTCAGACAACTGGCGGGACTCTTGCGCCGTGTCGAGCTCGAAGATGACGACCCGGGCCGCCGCTAGCTGGAGACGTATACTGCCGACATGCTTGGCGCTCCAGGTCCTGAGGGCCTTGGCGGTGGCGCGAAGCTTGTAGTCCAGGGCGCGACAGACATCGACATCAGGCCATGGGCAATTCCACGCCAGACTAACCGTATCCAAGAAGCCATCAAACTTAGTCCAGATGGACTCGAATCTGAACTGGCGGTGCGGTCGGTGCTCATTGTCAAGGACCAGTAGCAGCGGTGCATGGTCCGAGCCATCCGTGGATCGGCAGTGCAGGATGTGGTGGGGGAGTGCAGTGAGCCACTCAGGTGTGGCGAACATACGATCAATGCGTTCGAAGGTGGGGGCGCGACGTTCATTACTCCAAGTGTATAGCCTGCCAAACAGCTGCAGTTCGGCGACCTGCAGAAGGTCAATAGTGCGACGGAATCGGCGCATGAGGCCACGGTTAAGACGGTCGTTGCTCTTGTCTTGCGCTTGGTAAATGAGATTGAAGTCTCCACAGATTAGCCAGGCCCCGGTGCACGCAAGGGCGAGACTTTCCAGCTCTACCAAGAACTCCCCCTTTAGCGATGGATCGGTCGGTCCATAGACGGAGGACAACCACCAGGCATCGTCGGCAACCCCATCAACAGGGCAGAGACGCACAGACACAGAGTGATTACGGGATGAGGCATTGGACGCGTGCCAGACATCCCGACGCCACGCCACGACAATGCCGACTGAGGGCAAGAAGTAGTAGTCAAACAGATTCCCCATTAGATCATTAGCGATTACAACCGAGAGGTCTTGCAGTTTGGTTTCCTGCAGACAGAAGATAGAAACATTCTCCTGGAAAACGACGTTCTTCACGACATCACGACGGGCACGACTGTTGAGGCCATGCACATTCCAACATAGCAAGCGGGTGTTATTCATAGAGAACTAATCTGCGACGAGACGCGGCGGCAAAGACGTATCCTCCACAAGGCTCACGGCCCTCGGCACGAGCACCCGGCCGGGAACAGCCTCCCGCATAGCAGCCCTCTTGGAGGCGGATAGTGGCTCAGTGAAGGTTTTGCGGAACCTGGTGGAGACCGATTCATCGTGAGCCACCGCCGGGGCGCCTGGCCTAACCGACCAGCGCTGGAGGAGAACCTTCTTCGCTTGGGCTTCCGGCTTGGGGTCCCGGAGGTGAGTCTTGGCCGCGAGACGTGAGCTGCGTCTGGGAACGTCGGTGACTGGTAGCTTGGGCTGCCGACGAACCGGCGAGCCTGGGACAAGCGGCGACTGAAGGGGGAGACGCAGGGAGTCGATGAAGTCCGGCAGCTGCTGAATAGCGACCGGCGACCCAGGCGGAGTTGGTCCCAGGAGCGCCGGGGGGACATCGACGCGACGGCGACCGGGGACCCAGGCGAAGTTGGTCCCATGAGTGGAGGAGGGGACACCTGCTGGGCGGGAGCGGGTGGAGGGGGGAAACGCGGTGAACTGGGCTGGTGGTGGCCACAGGCAGAGGAGTGCATTGGGCCGGCCCAGGAGATCCCCACGGCCCCGAGAGCTGATGGGAGGGAACCAACCGGCCCGGAGTAGCCATCATGATCGTGGGTTCACCGGCAGAACCCCCAGGCGACGGCGTCAGCATCAGCACCTGTGTTGGCCAGCTTTGGGAGGCCAGGAAATGCGCGACGGCATCTGGCGCCCAACGGGCAGGTGCTGGCGAGGTTCGCGTGAATTGCGCCGCGATCAGGAGACTTTGGTCGTCACCGGATGCTTTAGGCAGAGGCCTGACAGCGGAGGGCGCGATGAGCATTGGATCCAAGCGGGAAGGCGTCGCGACGCGGTCGAAAAGCAGCGTAGGCTCCGAATTTGAATTGGCCACCAAACGGGGCGGTGAATCCGGGGAGGACACCTCAGGCATCGACTGTCCTGCGTGCGTCAGCTGCTTTTGACCGAACCGCCAGGAAGCGACACGCGGCTGGGCGGGGCAGGGGATGGACCCCACCAGCAGCGACAGGAAGGTGGGACCCCAACCCAAAGCCCAACCTTGTCCGGCGGCGCGCCCGCCGCCGGGCGTGGTGCGACGGCCGGAAGGAGCGGGGCGGCGCGAGGACCCACCATAGCGGTTGGCCTTGTCAAACCAGTCGGGGTCGTTGCTGTCGTCGCCGTCGTCATCAGGGCCATCGTCGACGTCGTCGTCGGAGGTTGGTGGCGTAGTCCAGTCCTGCACCTCGACGACCCGGACCACCACCGAGTAGCGGGCGCGCCGGGAGGTCGGAGTGGATAATCTCGTGCTCACGGAGGAAGAGCGGAGGCCCCCCGTCGAACGGCTGAGGCGGCTCGGGGACGTACAGGTCAACCTCACGAGGCAGGTGACTCGGGTGGATGCACCAGGCCGCAACGAAGAACTCGGACATGTCCTCACCGGCGAGGGTGATCGGGCGGGGACGAGGTCGGAGCACGACGAGCCAATGATGGCCTGAGCAGCATGGAGACTCCAGAGGTGCGCAGGAAGGCCGGAGATACCCAGCAGTACCCGGTAACGGAGCGGTGCGGCGATGCCGGAGGACTGGCGGCGCCACCTGCGCCACACCAGGAAGAAGGCGGCGTCCAGCGGCCTGGGAGAGCGTAGGACGTGGTCGAGGTCGTGCGCCGACTGGAAACGAACCAGAAGTCCTCGGGGCGAAGCGATCGACCAGCACCGCCGCCGCGCCGATGCCGTAGAAGGCGGCGAGGTGAGCCCGGACATCACCGACGGAGACAAAGTGGACGCTGCCGCCCACAAGCGCGACCAAGGCGAAGCGACAGTCGTCCTCCGCCGACGAGACCTCGGCAGTGGCGCTGCACGATCGCGACCTGGGCCTGCGGGCGCGCCGAGCGCGACCCGACGGGCGGGGGTCCGTGGGGTGACGGGGATCTCGAGCGGCCACAAATGCTCGGGACAGGTGGCCCGCCTGGAGGGAGATGGAGAACCCAGAGACGGTGCCTTCGTCGCCGGGCCGCCGTCCGGACGGCCGGTGCTGCCGAGGGGAGGTCCACAGCGGCCGGGGGAGGGAGACCTCCCGACAAGCTTACATGCCCCTCGGCGCGCGATGGCCGGTGCCCCTGCAGAGAAGGCAGCGGGAGGGGTGGCGACAGACCGCGGCGACGTGGTCCGGCGCGAGGCAGTTGAAGCAGAGTCCCACGAGCTCGGGGGACCGGAGGCGCACGCTGGAGCCGGGCGCCCGGTGGAGGCGACGCCAGCGGGCGGGCGGCTCGCACGACGTGGTAACCCTCTCCATCACGTCGGCGAGGAGGGCCGAGGTGGGTGAGCACGACGTGCGCCCATGGGGGCGCCGGGACGGAGGCCGGGACCGGGGGGCAGGGGGACAGCTGTACACGCCGAAAGCGCCCGCCATGAACCCCCCGCGACGAGGCCTGCGACGTCGACTACGGCGGCGACCCACCAGGGGCGCCTTCCCCTTGCCCTCCGCAACGGGTGGCGGCGAGTCCTCGGAGCTGTCGGATTCGAACTCCGAGTCGGAGAAGGACAGCATCTCCGGGCCACGCGACGAGGACTGGCCGTAGGGAGAGTCGTCGGCCATGGTGAAGGAGGGGAAGGGGGAGAGGGTGCCGGGGAACGGTGAGGCGCCGGGGAACGACGCCGGCGAGGGAGGGAGGGGAGCGGAGAGAGGGGAGGCGGCTACCTCCACTCAGGGAGTGTTAGGAGACATCCTGAAATCTGATGACGTCTTTTCAAATTTTTTTCTTTGTTTCTCTTCTGATCACTATGGAAACTCAGATTTCTCTGTCATACAAAATGCCTTAAACATTATAGCCGCGACATGAACTCGCTGCCACCATCCAGTGAGGGGGAAAGGAAAGGGGAGAAGCAAGCAATAAAGCCATGATTCGGACTTCTGAGCAGTAACATGCACATGATAGGCCATTTTTGTCATCGATGTAGGACACAAAAATTTAAAACTATGCATTAGAAGAATACATAATACTTTTTTTTTAACATTTTTTCCATTGCCTCGCCTAGTGGAAAGATGGTAACTTAGTGCTTCGTTCTACATCCTGAGTTTCCTTGCTCATGATTTTGGACCATAGTGAAAACTGATTAATGGCTTATTATGCACAGAACCCCCACGGTAGCTACTAGCCATGCGGCAGCAAGTACCTAGTTTGTCCTCTTTGTTAATTAGCTAGGTAAATAATATCGAATATTTTCCCAATCTCATCCATCCTCAAGGAGATTATTGTGTGTGATAGCATTCCTAGCCTTCGTTGCGGGCTTACAATCTTGTACGAAATAAGGATCACAAGCATCACAATATGGAAGTATTTATTGCAAAAACAAGGTTGCCACAATGAATTCAATGGATCAAATATGAATATGCAACTGGTTTTATTTACTGTCAACTCTAATCTGTTGAAAGAATTGGGCTTGTTTTGATGATGTAGTTTTAGAAAATTGTGATTTTAACAGTGGTTAAGAACAAAGGGGTTGTAAATGGATTTCTAGAGCTTCAAAAAGACTGAGCTACAAAATCATGGTTTCAGATAGAGCGAAATTTATTGTTTTTATTGTTATCCAAACATCCGACAACTTTTGAAAACTAAAGCATTTTGCAAAACATAACATTTATCCAATACGTAGTCTGAAAATACTTTGCATATCCAAACGCCGCCTAAGTGTTTATCTGGACACTTAGTTCCATTAACATATCCCAAGTTACATTACTTTTTCTTGTATCAGTTCTTGGTGTTTGATGTTCGAATAAAACAAGTAGCAGACCACATGAACCTGTATCCCAAGATGTAATTTAACCTATGCCATGGTTCATTGTCTTATCTTCATGTAAAAACCATATACTCCATTAGAGCTTTGTTTTTTTTCTGACATCCTCTGTATATACTTTTTCATTCACAGACATGGGAGGGCAGCTAGCAACTAAACTGCACCATGATTCTTGCACAAGAACTCGAAGTAAAGAAAGAACCATCGCAGTACAAAATAGTGTGAGTTGGAGCATGAATACCGAAGCTGTACAACTTTTTTTAGTACCGAATCACCTAATAATTTTTTCAATTAAATAAAAGAGTATATACAAAGGGAAAAAAGGAAAAAATAGAACAAGCAAATACAAGGCAACAAAGGCCCAAAAAAAGGGGAAGGAAAAAAAATGGCTATAGCTATCTTTCCAAGATCTGAGGGCAGCCTGTCGACTTGGCTTGGCTTTTGTGCACACAAGACCAAGCTCCTCCTTGAATTCCCTTTTCCAGATGGTAAGATTGGCTCGTCCATTGTCAAAAATGATCGCATTCCTCATTGTCCAGATGAGCCAATAGGCAGTGATGAAGATTTCTCTAAAAATAGCATTGCCAAAGGCTGTCCTGGCCTCTATGATCATGTCAAGAGGCTAGCTGTAGGTTTGTGTTCCAGACAATGGGAATCGAACTCCAACAATTTTGATTGAAAGTGCATTCAAAAAATAAGTGGAAGCTGGTTGCCTCACAACCAGAGTTGCATAGGACGCAAGAATAGTCATCAAGTAGCATGTTTTTTTTTCATAGAAGGTTTCTTGTGTTCAGTCTACATCTGAGTAGCAACCAGAAGAACTTGTGTTTGCCCAAGTTATTTGATGCCGATAGCCACTTAAACAAAGGAGAACAAGGTGCATGCCCAATCAGAGTGTTGTACACCTTCTTCCTACGGAAAGTGAATGAACCTCGAGAATAGTACAACTTATCGTCAGTGGCCTCACCGCACGAAGCTGTAGAACTCCTGTTGCCACCCATTCTCAAGCAATAGCTAGTTTTAACTAGCCGAAACCCCGCGCAGTTGCGCGGGCTAGAGTGTGCCCTTTTTTTTGCACATAATATGTAAGCATTCTTACTCAGCTGGAAGGCTATTTTGTATAAGGCCTGCTGGTTATCTGAACTAACTGGTAGAAAGTATGGCAACAAAACAAAAGACCTTGGTCATGAGATTAAATATTTGAAAATCCTAAAGTAAATATATTCTCCTGACTAACTGCAAGTAAATTACATGGGAGTCTTCATATGACCGGATCTCTATTAAACAAAGGTATAATAATTGTATTGTATTGGGCATGCAGGATGTAGGCATGAAAGCAATAAAACAGAAGGTAGTGTTCAGTTGTTTTAGCACCTTCATTTACAAAGCTGTCAATGCATCTGCCATGTAGGAAACTGCAACAATCAGGACTGCACTTCTCATAGGGGAAGTTGTTGAAGAGGCAAGTTTCAGGTATCTTAAACCTGTAGCAGAATGTGACATGTAGGTGGTTGACGACATTGAGGACACTGTTCTCCATA
Source organism: Chrysopogon serrulatus (assembly GCA_015844335.1). Taxonomy (NCBI): domain Eukaryota; kingdom Viridiplantae; phylum Streptophyta; class Magnoliopsida; order Poales; family Poaceae; genus Chrysopogon; species Chrysopogon serrulatus. The sequence goes on along the minus strand of JADLZL010002751.1, from coordinate 27,153 downwards.
AAGAACCCCATCAGTGAGCTACAACTAACTATAAAAGTTAAGTCGCAACAGCTTGCAAAGGACATGATCAGTATCAGGCAAATCATTTCAGATATTAGCTACATACTGACAGGAGTAACAACAGATCAATACCTGCGCTGGTTTTGCCATTTAGTGGTGACCACCGGGCTTCTGGATCTCCAAATAATCCTCTCATTTGAATGAACGGGAAAATTGATCAATTGCAGCTGCTGTTTCTGGATCCTCTGTATTAATTTCCTGTTCTAGACCACTAAAAGGCATGGGCAGTGGTAATCAAGAGCATCTTTCCTGTTCTATTAGTTTCATACCATCTAATACCTACTCACCGCTTTAATGTATGTACTCACATGAAAAAAAGAATTGCATTGTTGATTTTAGGTTTGTTAACAGTAAAAAAAACAGTACAAATATGTATGCTTTGTAAATAAGTCTATATTATCTTCCTAAACTATTTCAATAAGAAATGAAGATAACCAACTTGCCTGAGATATATGTGCCTCTTTTAACCTTAAATTGATATATTCATAGAGACATGTTTTGGCTGCATCAGTGGAAACAAATGTTATGGAGCAGATAAAGGAAACAAACTGAAAAGTCATATCTTACATAACTTGAATCAGTAAGGTCTTCGCCTTAAGGTAGCACAAATGGATGAGCGCGGTTAATAGATATTTGTATGAATAGGGGTAGGAAACATGAAGTGAGAAACCGAACCTGCAAATATCAGAAATTGTAAACCATATGCTGGACATGACAGAAGCTATTGACATATATGTGGCCATTTGCAGACCGAACCTTCAGCAGTTGATTTGGTCTCAGTTGCTGCAATTGCACACCGCGCTTGAATCGCACATCGGTTTGGACATAATATATTTTAGACATCTCTCATCTCATGGCTAACCTGTACTGTAAAAAGCAATGGTCATTAGGCGAAGTCTTGCAGTCTGAACTGAATACTTCTTGCGTTACAATATATGGATTTGGAACTTCGTAAATGCTGAGACTGTAAAATAACCAAGCAGAGCAAAACATGGAAAGCAGGCGTAATTGTTTGTAAATTGAGATTCGTCAATTCCCTTGCACAAAGCATAGAAGAGGAAATATACAACTGGTATTGTAAATGGAGACTATATAATTGTTATTGACATCTAACTGAATATATATTGGATCCACATCTGTACATCACTTCAATTTCAAAGAAATGACAAAATAAAAAGAGAGAAGGCAGAGCATACCTCCGAGTGTTGAGGCTCCTTGGGGACGGCGCTGGTGCAGGTTCCGTGCAAGGTAGAGGGCCGTAGGCGCAGGCGTTGCTGCTGCAGGTTGCATGAGCGCGAGGTGCCGCGCGAGGGAGTCTCCTAGTGCCCGTGGCGAGGGAAGGGGCGGAGGCGCGGGCGTGGGCGCGGGGGGTGGCGCGAAGGCGAGGTGCCGTGCGGACCGTGTGCCGCTGGCGGACAGGCCGGGCGGCAGAGAGTACCGGAGTCGGAGCTGCTGGAGATGGAGCGGGTGGGCTGGTGCGCGGAGGGCACGCCGGTGTGAGATGCGGGGGGAGATCGAGCGGCCGGGATGGCGGAGAGGACCGGGGTTGGGGAGATGCGGGCGGCGGTAGCGGCAGGCGGCGCCGCATAGGCGGAAGGTCGTGGCGGGCATCCGCGGTGGTGAACCGGTGGTTCGGCTGGAGGCGGAGCGCCAGCCGTCCGGATCGAAGCGCGACGGCGCGCCATGGCCGGAGCGACAGAACGGCGAGCGAGGCAGCACGGGCATGGCGTAGGCGATTGTGATGAGCAACGGAGAGACGGAGAGAGCACAAAGCAGAGCGCCAAGCCGGGCATCTTCCGCTTTGACGGGCGGGGCCTCGTGGCCTGGGGCGGCAATGGCAGGGTGGGAGAGGGAGCAAGGGTAGGGGAGGCCGGGAGAGGACGGTTTGGGGAGGCAGGGCACAAAGCGAGCGGCGGTGGCGCGGTGCTGGAGGTTTGGAGGAGAGGGTACCGTGTCTTGGTTGGTTCCAGACGCTGGAAACGTGGACGGCAGTGAAGAGGACGGTGCAGAGGGGTCCAGCCGTCAGGGTTGCTCAGCAATCTAAGCCGCTGGATGGGTAAGCGGACGGTTGCCGGTGGTGGACTGTTCTGGGAACAGTAAGTTGTGTCTGAGGTACTGTACATCTACAGGGTTTTGTGAGGAGGCCCATGGTATACGAAAAAAAATAAGGTTATAGGTAGATTCCCTTGCACAGTATTTTTCATTAAAAGCTCTGCTAATTTCTTCTCTGCCTATTTGTTTGCATATTTGTTTCGGAAGAGGATAGCAGAGCATGCAGGAGAACTCGCTACTTCAAAAGGAAAGCAAGGATATAAATAGGATGGAAGAGAGGGGTTGGATTTAGTGCAAGAGTGCAAAGGTAGTTGATAAGGGGATAAATTCTGTGTAGAAAAGTAGTTGAGGCTACGGAAGCTCAGATTTATCTGCCATACAAAGTCCTCAAACATTGAATGCTGAGGGGAAATGAAATGACATGCTGAGGGAAAAGGAATGAAGGTGAAGCTATAAAGCCATTTGAGGAGTTACAAGCACATGATAAGAATCAAATTGTCCAGACTACTTTTTTTTAGCAAAGTTATTTATCCAGACTAATTGCAATGACGCACAGGCCATCCAACAACTGCAGCCCAATAAGAATCAAATTGTCCACCTACCACAACCAGACGGCCAGCCCATCCAACAACTGAAGCCCATTCCAAACCGTCCTCCTCTGGCTCGCCGGTCCTCCCCTGAAAAAGGCCCCCCGCTCTCCGTCGTGCTCTCCCCATGGCCTCCCATTCTGAGCACCCGCCGTCACCGGCGGAACCGCCCGCCCCCACCACCGTTCGCGACCTCTCCGACGATCTCCTGCGCGAGATCCTCCTCCGCCTCCCGTCCCTCCCTTCGCTGGTCCGCGCCGCCCTCGCCTGCCGCGCCTTCCTTCCTGGCCGCCGTCCGCTCCTCCCCCGCCTTCCGCCGCCGCTTCCGCGCGCTGCACCCGCCCCCTCTCCTCGGCTTCTTCTTCGACCCCGACGGCAACGAGAATCCCACCTTCACGCCCATCCGCCGCGGCTCCGAACGGGACCACGCGGCCGCCGTCCGCGGCCTCGACGCCTTCCTCACCCGCGTCCCCCACCAGGACGACGACGACGTCTTCCCCGGATGGCAGATAATGGAGTGCCGCGGCGGCCGCCTTCTCCTCCTCAGCTGGATAACCAAGAACCTCGCCGTCTACAACCCCCTGACCGGGGCATTGGATCTCGTCCCCAGGCTGCCTGACGAGATCTCCAAGGGACACCGCGGCAAGTTCATCTCCGGTGATTTCTTCCTGGTCGTCCCCGACGACGAGGCTCCCGACAGGCGTTCGTTCCGCGTCTTCTCCTCCTGCCACGACAAGTCACGGGTCCGCGTCGCCATCTTCTCGTCGGCCACAAGGAAGTGGCAGATTCTCCCCTGGTCGGAGCCCGTGCCGACGCAGCCGGCGAGCGGCAAGTACTGGCTTCTCTCGGGGAAGCAGGCGAGTGGGTTCCTGTGCTGGTCACACCATAAGAATCCCTACAAGGTGTTGCTGGACACCACCACGCTGCAATTCTCCTTCATCGATCTGCCGCATGGCTTGAGTGGGCAAGGCCACCTCTACAGCACTGGGGATACCAAGGATGGGAAGCTCTGCATCGTGGCCGCAATTGATTTCACGCTGTTCGTTTGGTTCCGGACACCAGATGCTGATGGTGTTGTCAAGTGGGTGCTTCAGAATGTGATCCAGTTGGAGGAAGAGGTTCTTGAGGCTACCGAGGGCGAACGGAATGAACTTGAACAGCTCAAAGTGTTTGCAATTCTCGACGGCATTGTGTACATGACAACATTTGAGACATTTAGAGATGCTACTTTGCCTTGCTGGTACCTATCCTTCTGTCTGGAAACAAGGAAGCTGGAAAAACTCATATATGTAAAAGCTGATGCTCATGATCATCCCTACTTCATGCCATGGCCTACTTCTTTAGTGGGTAACAATTTGGGCCCCTGATGACTAGGAGGTGCTTGGTCAAGTGGAACTGGTTATGATAACATATAAGGGGAAGATAAAAAGAAAAACAAATGGTAAAATCTTTGTTTTTTTACAACAATTGGTAAATCTTTGTTTTATTGCACTCATAGTCTCTTATGCTTAGTTATTAGTGTCTGTTTTTTTAGTGCTATCGTCCTTTACAAATTGCAGAGTAATATGCCCAGGCCCTGTCTAGAATCAACAGTTCGTTCACTTATCCTCATATCTTTAAGGAAGCAGTGTTACACTTCACTCTTTGTATTTGAGAACTATTACATTTGTTTCTGCATAACCTCTGGAATACCAGTCCGTGTAGCTGTTCCAACAAACTTAACCCAGTTCTTTGAGCTTAGTAGTAAGAAAGGGGCTGTTCTCAAATCCAAGATGATCTTTCTGTTAGCTTGATAAGTTTGAGTCTTTGGTTAACCCATTTAACAATAAAATCATTACTCACCCTGATGTTGTGGTACATCAATCGATAATTTTTTATGCAGAAATTGAGCACCTTTCTCAAGAGAAAGAGAAAAGTTCGAGTGATTTGACAATGGAGATATTATCATGACACTTGGCTCAATCAAGAGATCAGTGAAATCTGTGTAGTTTTCTTTTTTAAGTTTGCTATAATGTACTGGCATTCTTTTAGTTGGTGTTTCTTTTGGTTCCTCGTTCTCTTACTGTTTCTGTTCAGAGGGGAAGCGCCTTGATCAATGCTTCTCTTGTAAGCTGGTTGGTGGTTACCCCAGCAAGCACAAAACTTTGATTTCTATAAAGCGGGACCCATGGTCTTTGATTTAAAAAAATACCAGTCCGTGTAGCGAAGTCTTGTTTGTGTGACAAGAGAAATGGAAACTGAATAAAGGCTAAAGCTCAAGGCATACTTAACTCCATGATGATAGCATGAGATGCAATTTAACTTCACACATCCTCTGGTAAGTCCTTTACAGCTAGCCTCAACAGAAATGATATTATGTCAAAGGAACCACAGAAAAATTGTAATCGTATTAGAGTCTTAGAGAATATTATGTTAAAGTATCACCTTGATATTTGTAATATTAACTAAGTACTACTAGATTTATCATGAGATACTATGTTTATTTGGTGTCATAAACATTAATATTGTTATATATATTTGGTTAAACTTTGGACGTATTAATGAAGAATACATATAAATAATATTTTTTGTGAATAGATGTAGTACTCCACTTGCCTAAATTATAAGTCGTCCTGGCTTTTCTTGGTAATCCCTCCATCTTAATATATAAGACACACTCCCTGTCCTGTAATAAATAGATTTCAAGCTAGAATTTGTCCATAAATAAATCAATCTCAAAGGTCCACTAGGTCATTTATTTTTCTCAAAGTCCTCTAGTATTTACTGCACCCTCTTCCATCTCCCAATTTAGTGTTGAGTTTACGCAGTTAGATGTGTGTAGTAAATATAATTAGTCTCCTATTGGAGCAATCACCAGTCAATATGCAACTACTACACTTCATGAAGGGTAGTATGGTCCTTCACATAAGAAAAATTCGAACTAGCTTTGGCTATAATTAAGCCCATTATTGTACTTATCTAATTCTATAAAAAGTGCTGCCGGATGCTCCTCCTAGTCTCTGTAAAGCTCTTAATGCACTGATCAAGATTGAACAGGACAAAGTCTTGATAAAAAAATTCTAACTAGCTTTGGCTATAATTAAGCACATTATTGTACTTGCTCTAATTCTAAAAAAAAGTGCTGCCGGATGCTCATCCTAGTCTTTGTAAAGCTCTCAATACGCTGATCAAGATTGAACAGGGAAGACATCAAAATCATGCCGCGCCGCCTCACTGTGCACTAGTAACATGGTATATGCAGCTGATGTTTTGTTCTCTTGCATCCACCCTCCCAACGGAAACGGAGTGAAGGGGGCCGGCACAACGAGCAGCGTGGGGGGTGGAGGGGATGACATCATTACATCAACAACATCGGCTTGGGCATGATAGAAACGACCTCTGCCAGAAAGGAAATGGTGGAAACTCATTATATAAAAATAGGTTAATTTAATTTTATCATCTAGTCATATTTGTTTAGGACTTTGTATGGGCTCAGAGTATAAATATAAACCTCGACTATTATGTTTAACAAGAGATCAAATGATTCACGCCATTGTATTAGGAATAAGAGGAGTATAGTTTTCGGAGAATTCTTCAGTAGGTAGAGCTGCATCGATTTGGATCTTCAGTTTGCTTGTTAGTGCCGTCTTATCGGCTTGTATCTGATCTTGTAAGGCTGTATCATTTGATCTCTTGTTAAATTTTATATTAGTCAAAGTTATCGGTTTTATTACGTTTAGTAATGCTGCATCTTATAATTCCTTGCTAGATTTAGTGTAATCACAAACTATCTAACTAAGATTAAGATACATCGACTTATATCGTATAAATCTATCGTCTCAATTGTTTATCACGTTTATTTCCTCCCTGATGACGTCAAATTGTTTTATCAACTGATTATGTCTTAATTCTGGTTTTTACAAGTGTGTTTTGAATATCTTGTTTTACTATAAATAAATCTATTGGCTTGCAAACTTTAGTTTATCGTCCTCTTGCCAACACTGTCTCGATCTGATCCGATCAGTCTATGGATTTCTTTGTAGAAAAACAGAGAATTGTTTATACACTATGATTTATCTGCATTATAGCCGATGGTTTATGCTTGCATGTTTTATCCTGTGTTATATACATGGGCTTTTAATAAACTTTATTTTGTTTATACATTGACATATGCTGCTGTCATTGGACCACCAGCTGATGACATTTGTTTAACTCGTTTTATCTTATCATCAAGTTACGGTTATCGTCTTTATAATCAATGATTTATTATGCTTCATCGGCTTCATAGCTGATGGCCTCATGAAACTGTCGAATTGCAACCTGGAATGTTCCAACTTAATCTATTGATTATCTTTTTCTTTATTAATTATAGGTCAAATTGACTAGCACATTAATTTTTTCATAATTGATAGAACCTGCACTAGAGTAAAGCAAATCTACTAGGCTGTTGTGTATCCTGCACACTGACCAAATTTCTGCATCAACAGAATGCGAATTCATTCAAGATGTATTTGTTACGACTTTGTGCTCCAACACCGCTGATAGAGAGGAGGTCTATAGCATGGGTATTTTTGAGCATACAAAAATACAGAGGTCTACATGTAAGTCCAACGATGTCTAGACCATATAAAGTAGTGTATCTCAGATATAAAGAGAATTGTAATGACTCCGTTACAGTAGGACGAATAGTGATAATATTTCTCTAAACTTGTAGAATTGTAGTGGCAGCAATCGAATGCGATGAGTTGACGAGAAATATGAAGAGAACTAGAGAAGAAGGCAGATATATAGTGTTGCTGCTGCTTGTCAACTGACTTATCAGTTGTTGTAACAATATTTTTTTATAAAAACTTAGTTGTTTTAATTTATAAGCCAACTTATAAGGGGTGTCTAGGAGTGCTTCGCTTTTACGTTTTTCATTTCTTGCTCACTGTTTTTTAGCCAAACAAGTTTTACTCCACGCATGCAGCTCTAGTAGAAAAAAAAAAAAATTTCGAGAGTATATAAAAAATACTCCATAAACTCCAATTTTTTATGAAACTGTTTACGGTGGAGTTCGCACAGCAAACACGCCCATAATATAAGTCATGCCATCACGTGAAACAAGAAAAAAAAAGTACCTGAGATTCTGAGAGAACGCTGAGATTCTGAGAGAACGCAGCGCCTGGCTAGAAAAAAAAAAATGCCAATATCAATTTGAGAATGTTTTTCTGGGTCTTTTGAAAGTCCTTCCTCTTCCTCTCCGGCCTCCCACAGTGCCCAGTCCCCATGGCCCACCCGCCGTCACCGGCGCAACCGCCCCCCACCACCATACGCGACCTCTCCGATGACCTCCTGCGCGAGATCCTCCTCCGCCTCCCGTCCCTCCCTTCGCTCGTCCGCGCTGCCCTCACCTGCCGCGCCTTTCTGGCCGCCGTCCGCTCCTCCCCTGCCTTCCGCCGCCGCTTCCGCGCGCTGCACCCGCCCCCTCTCCTGGGCTTCTTCTTCAACCACAACTGCTTGGAGACGCCCACCTTCACACCCGTCCGCCGCCGCTCCGACCCGGACCTCGCGGCCGCCGTCCGCGGCCTCGACGTCTTCCTCACCCACCTCCCCCGCCAGGACGACGTCATCCACTCCGCCGTCTTCCACGACGGCATACCCGAGGAGTTCCCCGAGTGGCATTTAATGGAGTGCCGCGGCGGCTGCCTTCTCCTCATCAACGGGAGAACGAAGCAGCTCGCCGTCTACAACCCCCACCGGGGCCTTGGATCTCGTCCCCAGGGTGGCTGATGAGATCTCCAAAGAACACGGCGGCGGGTTCTTCGTCTCCGCTGAGTACTTCTTGGTCGCCCCTGACGATGGGTCCTCCGATGACAGGCTGTCGTTCCGCGTCGTCTCCTTTGGCCGCGGCGACAATTCTCAGGTGCGCATCGCCGTCTTCTCACCGGCCGGCAGGAATTGGCAAATTCTCCCCGTGTCGGAGCCTGTGCTGACACAGCCAGCGAGCGGTGTCGTCTGCTCTGTCAAGGGCATTCAGGCGAATGGGTTCCTATGCTGGCCACATGGAAAGGATGCCTACATGGTGTTGCTGGACACTGCGACGCTGCAATTCTCCGTCATCGATCTGCCGCCCGCCTTGAGTGGGCAAGACCACCTCTACAGTATTGGGGATACCAAGGATGGGAAGCTCTGCATTGTGGCTGCGATCAATTTCATTCTCTGTGTTTGGTTCTGGACATCAGATGCTGGTGGTGCTGACAAATGGGTGATTCAAGATGTGATCCAGTTGGAGGGAGAGGTTCGGGCTATCGGGGATCACGGAATGTAAAGCTCATAGTGTTAGCAATTGTGGACGGCATTGTGTACATGACGACAAATGAGACATTTAGACATACTAATATGCCTTGCTGGTACCTATCCTTCTGCCTGGAAACAAGGAAGCTGGAAAAGATCTTCTATATAAAAGCTGATTGCCTTGCTCATCCCTACTTCATGCCATGGCCTACTTCTTTTGTAGGTAACAATTTGAGCCCTGACTAGGAGGTGCTTGTTCAAGTGGAACTGGTTATGATAACATATAAATCAAAAGATAAAAAGAAAAACAATTGGTAAATCTTTGTTTTATTGCACTCAGTCTCTTATGCTGAGTTATTGGTGTCTGTTTTCTTTATAGTGCTATCGTCCTGTACAATTGCAGAGTAATATGTACCTAGGTTCTGTCTACACTCAACAACCGTTCACTCATCCTTACTTATCTTTAAGGACAGCAGTGTTACACTTTACTCTTTTTATATTTGAGAAGTGTTACATTTGTTTCTGCATAGGGATATTTTTGTCACTGGATTGTGTTAGGGGGTAAAGACTACCATGTGAAGCTTTTTCTTTTTGCAATCATTCTATGGGGTTTATGAAATGTTAGGAATAAGATGGCAATTGAAAAGAAATTTCCTAAATCTTCCAAAGAGGTTTTTCACAAGATTTTTCAGTTCCTGCAGAAATGGCGCACACTGCTAAAAAGAACAAGATGCAAGATCCGTGGAGCACAAAATCTCAAGGATGAGGAAATGGCTGAGGGATTTTCTGAAGCTTAACAAGTGATCTGGAAGTGGAAGATATTTGGTGAAGGTTTCTGTGTGCTGTTAGAGGAATGAAGAAGGGTGGCTGTAGGATGAAGTTCAAAGCTGGAGGAAGCTGAAGTTATGGCGTTGCTAGGCGGCAGTTGTTTCTTATTTGCTGTTTTCTAGTTTATTTGCCTCCTTTGCTGAGAGTTATGCTACTGTGTTGGTTGTAGGATCTTAATTCTCTCTTGTTTGACACTTGTTTGAAGCTGGTATCCCCAGCAGACCTATGTAAATGTTTATGCAGTGTGAACTTCACACATCCTCTGCCCGGAGCTCTAGTAACAGAGGCCCCACTCGGATGTCCCCTTGCTGGGCCCTTAATTTGAGGCTGATAAGCCAGCTGATACAGATGTTTTGAAAATGGGCCGTTAATTGGCCACCCATTTTGTAATAAACAATCAATTTGTTTTAGGATCATGGCAGCCTTTTCGAATCAGTATCTTACATAGCCGATATCTTGAATTATCGCTGAATCTTTAAAGTCCATAAGTTCAGATAGTTAAACATTAGATAGCACTTAGCAAATAAAGCAGCTTCTTTTGTTTACAGCAGAAAATACTAACTCCATTTCAAATTGAAAGTCGTTCTGGTGACATAATATATATGCATAGGTGTGTAATAAAAACTACGTGTCTATAAAAGCTAGAATGACTTACCATTTGGAATGGAGTAGTTGTAATTCTATTGCATCTTTTACCAAGCCTTAGTTTCCCACACAACAGAAAAACTAAGTGTTACACTATAGGATCTTTCACAAAGCACGTCTATACCCATTACTTTTTGCATATAAAGTTACGATTTCTCTAATACAAAGACATGAATAGAAGATTCCTATATGTACCAGATAATCTACATGAATAATACCAATCTAAACTTTGCACCTTGTCTATTTTTTCATGGGGCCTGGTTCAGGTCAATCATATACCCAACTGGACCTCCACGGCCCATTGAGGCCCTACGAGAAAGTGACGGAGGCCTCCTCAGCTCAGCATGGACTGGCACGGGCATCTCGTCAGAGTGCCCAGAAATGCAGAGCGATCCATTTTCATCCTGATCCCAGTGAACCTCGACCATGAGGCCTCTTGGATGCTCCTCTGTCTCAGTTCCAGGAATACCAACAAAACGAGCTCCCTTGGGAATCTGAATTGTCAGAGACACAATCAAAGAACAGAACACAGTCTTCTAAATGTATCCCTAGCAATTTTTTTCTTTGATAAGCAAACTAGCCTACTTGATGGGAGATATTTCTGCATCTCAGATGTTTTCCTCCATATATGATTAGAAGTGTGGTGGTGTTGTTAGGGTTACTGAGTACATACCTGAATTGTCGCTCCTGATGACAGGTTGAGAGTCACCAAGGTACCTTCAGCAGTAGAGCTCTCCAGCTCTGCCTGCTTTGCAATGTTCAGGAACACCTCTTCAAGTGTTGTCAGACCAAGTTGAATGTCTGATATTCCAAACTCCCCTTCCCTGTCTTGCAGCTCTCCAAAGAATCTCTGTTGTGGAAGTGTTAAAATATCATTTACTCAATAAAATGAAGTACATTAGAGCTCTGGTGCCAATGTATTACCGTCAGAAGCGGTTCTTTGTGATGAGGGATGACAAATGTCAAGAATGTCCTGCTCTCCTCTTTTGGATTAACATCAAGCCGCTGTTTAAACAAAAAAGAGAAAGGCATTTATATATCAATGATGGTAAGAGGCAAATTTATCTTATTTAGTCATGAGACACATACTTCCTTGAAGAACAATTTGACAGCTTCTATGTTCGGATTAACTGGAGCCTCAGTATTGCTATTGATGTTGGGGCTCTGCATGTGGCCATTTCCAGAGAAATTAACGTTAGCGATGTATCCTGTTCCAAATTTTGATTTCAGCCTTATTGATGTCCCAATGCACCGCAGTTTCCCCTTTGCCATTATAGCTATCCGGTCACCAAGAATATCAGCCTCCTCCATGGAATGAGTGGTCAAGACAATAGCTCTTCCTTTCTTGGCCTCCTCTATGATGTCCCAGACATGCCTCCTTGTTATTGGATCCATGCCAGTAGTCTACATATCATATACATAGTTAGGTTGATATGTGACATGGCCACAGGGGGAGTCTAAGGAGCAAACCAATGAAAAATCTTCTATTTCCTCACCGGTTCATCGAGAAAAACCAATTTTGGGTCACCAATCAGTGCGATTGCGACACTTAGACGGCGCTTCATTCCTCCACTGTAGCTGCCTGCTCTAGCATTAGTTACTTGGCTGAGCTTCACTTTGGCTAATGACTCCTCTGCTACCTGTGCCAGGTGATCAACCATAGAAAGATCAAAATGCAAGACCATATGAGTTTCAGAGAGAACAAGTCAAAAGATTTTAAGAAACACACTGATGTGATTGCAGCTGGAGGCAATCCTTTGATGCTGGCAAACAATTCCATGTGCTCTTTAGCTGTTAATGCATCCCACAGGATATCAAACTGTAAAGTAACAGAACACACATGTTTATGTTTTTTTTTTTTTCAGATATATCACCAATTGCATCAATAATATCAAAATGTATAAAGCACCACCTGTGGGCAGACTCCGATCATCCTACGTATATTTGACATTCCCACAGTGCTTCGAACAGAGTGACCATAAATGAATGCTGTGTGATTTTGGTATGTATTATTAGCATGGCAGTTGTTGTTTTGAGACAAAGAAACCAGAATGCTGCTTCAAGGAATGATACTTACCATCACCTCCTGTAATTGGTGTGATTCCAGTCAGACAACTGATTGTAGTTGTTTTGCCAGCTCCATTGGGCCCAAGAAGACAAAATAGCTGGTCCTTCTCAAGGTTCACCCATAAGCCCTGAATTAATTTTTAGGCAATGAATAGTCAGATCATGACAAGCATGGTTGCAGGTATTTTATGTCAAAAACTAATTGATAACTTACTTTAACAGAATGAAATGGCTTAGATTTCGACCATTTGCAACAACAACCAATGCTGAAAGTTCCTGGATATGTCTTCCGTAGACCATGTATTTGAACTGCAACACCAGGATCTACCGCATTGTTTGCAGCTTGTTCCTTTACAAGGTTTTGCTCCGCAAGCACATCCTCGTCAGTAGGGGTAGCATCATCAGCAGGACGGCTTGAACCAAAAAAGCTAAAGAGGCCTCCCTCTGGAATAAAGATTAATGGCCAGTGTAAGATACAACAGCAGAAACAATGTGAGAACTATCAAATACATCAATATCTGACCTTCCATCTTGCCTCCTTTACCCGTCCAGTATGAAGGCATAAGAAAGTAGAAAACTGACTTCCGGACGCCGTTTACATTTGGAAGTATGTTGTCAAAGTATATTGCCAGGACAAACCACAAGAAAAATGTGGATATGAGCCACTTATAGATATCATCCTGTAAGATATTTTGCAAAAAATAAGTGATTGAAATCTAGTGACTAAAAGACATGTAAAATCTAGCAAAGTTTTGCACGTACAATAGTAATGACGCAGTCAGTCTCAAAAGATGGGCACTCCCCACGCTGATTCCAGCTAAAACCTTTATCCTCAGGAGTGGCTGTTGCCTTGCCTAGAATGTTGAGAGCTTTGGCAAATAAATCAGGAGGAAATAAAGACCACAATGTCCGGTATAACTTTTTGTAGTCAGCCGAATAAGGGAACCCAAAGGTGGTAACAAGCTGCACAGGAAGAACAAAGGTATTATCATATTTTCTGGAAAAAGAATGAAATACTGGATACATGAGATTATGATTAACAAAAAAATATTACCTGAGTCAAGAACCCTATAATGAATATTGCAAATCCAACAGTAGTAGCTGATGCTGCCTTCGATACGAACGTGGATATCATGAAGGCAAAACTAAGCTGCAGGAAACATGATGGATGTCTATGTAAAGGGGGCACTTAAAAAGAAACATATGCTCCACAAACTATGATAAGATTAGAATATCATTCGAAAATTTGTTACCATGTTCAGTTGGAACAGGTAGAACAGGAGGAATAGGATCCCAAAATTATTATGAAGGAAGAAATCGAACTGGAACATCATCCCAAAGAGCACAGTAAAAAGTGCTGAAAGTGTTGTAAGAAGGGCCTCCCAGGTAAACCACGATAACCAGTAAGCCGATTCATAGAGTCCCATGGTAGACATAGCCTGCAAAATATATCAAAATGTTGGCTCACTTCGAGCATAAAGATATGCTGACAGACAGCAGTGAGTGAAGTTTGAACCTGACGAAGCTTTAGTTCTTTCTCTGCCACCAAGGCACTGATTTGGAAAACAAATCCAAACATTGCAATGGCAAGAAAGAAAGTTGGCCCTGCTTGAGCAATGGTAGAGAAGGTCTCTGTGGCTGGGTGAGCGAATTCCTTAAATCCGACAGTCCAGCTAAAATTTGGGTCTGTTACATTCATGAAAAACACTTATTCCCAATGAACAATTAACTAACAGAACCAAACACAAACTAACACCTAATTGTGCATCACACACAAGAAACATTTGTGGACTACACCTACAGTAAGTGGGGTTGTAAAACTTTTTTTTTCTCTCCCTCTTAATGAAATATGTGCTTAGGATTACAGTAAGTAGTCTGAAAAGAAATCTGGCCAAAAAATAGTATTTAAAAAGTACAAACTAGCAGGAATTATTGTCACTGCGGATGAGAATACATATAAGCAACAATTTCCTTAAAGAAGAATGGAAGAATTAATACCTCCAATAAGCAGCCTTGCCATTTCCCTCTCAGCTGCAACTTGGAGTGGTATCTGGAACTTGAAGGTCGGGTCTTCATATGTTCCTCTCCGTGCTACCGGGGAGAGTTTGTCTGGATACCATACTTTATCTGAGTGGCATTTATATCTTGAAAATGCAAAGCACCGGGCAGCGCATAGGGTTCTGAAACAACCAAGCATCAACTTCATCCGAGTCCTAAAACCTAAAACCTGAAAGAATCACTGAGAACCAATCAGATGACATGTTGAATGATTGTCAATTCTGGGGTGCAGATGCAAAACTTGATTAAATTTTTTTTGGCTAGTGCACGTACTCCCCTCGAGTCAGAAATATAAGTTATTTTGGACTAGTACATGAGTATTAACAAAGTGGCTCAAAGACTTTGCTGCCCTTTATTTATAGAGAAAGATGGGTTATTTATTTAGAAATGGAACTAAAGCAAGAGTAGAGATAAAAGTGCCTAGAAATTTTCATCCGGATGGGCTCAGCTTTACAGCCGCCGCTGCTGTGGCTGCACAGCACAGTGCTCCATAGGTGTGAAACTACAGCAGCGAGCGGGGTCTATAGGATAAGCAACGTTAGGGAATTACAAGGAAATGTTGAAACATCTACATGCAGACTCAGAAGGAGTACTATAGTTTTCAGTTCACCATCAAATTCAAGCTTATGTCAAATGACAAACTGATAATGAATCATGAGAAGGCAAACTATATTTGCCTTGAATGCCAATTTTTTTACCTGATTAGCATAAAAAAGACAAAAAAAAATCAGCAGCTGAAGTTAAGTAAACTAATTCAGATGACTACATAGTGAACTCATGAATGCCTGGATTCCAGTCTGAGCAGCTTTTTTTCTGTATGCCTTTCAAGTTCCTAATCGATAGAGTTTTGAGCACTGAAATAATATAATAATTTACAGAAACCTAGCATCAGTCCATTGATACCATCAACTAATTTATGAGAACCCCACACTCTTCCCGAGAAATTTTCTAACATATTTAACATCCCAAGATGCATCCTCACCATCTTTGTTTCCAAGGAAAGGCCTCAAGAGTCAAGACACACCAGAGTATGAAAGTGACGTGAAACAAGATTAACCGAATTTGCTGTTGCTTATAGACCTCGGAGTTTCCCAGCTCACATAGTATGCAACAAAATAGACATTTTTTTTTTGAAAGAGCGCAAATTCTACCCCTCTAAATCCTGAAGGAAGTGCCCGCGCTTACATAAAAGAAGTAAGATGAAACCAAATCAGATACTAAAATTATGAACATCAAGCCTTATGATGATTCAAGTTAACCATGAAACCGTCCAAGACACTAAGTCCCAAAATATTTAGAAAGTTGAAAGGAGATAAAACAAACTGTGACAGCGGATAATATAGTAAAGTTGGTTATTTTAAAATTCTAAAACCAATAGGCGCATGATGATGCATAGCTTCCACCGTTCCCAGCAACCAATACTCTAAACTCATTTAAAATTCCGTGTGTCAAAGAGGAAGTTATCACGCGATTTTCTTTCTTTCTCCTCGAGGGAAAAAAATCACTTCTGAACTGAAATCCAATCATTCCCCACCCGGAATCCAGATTCCTGCTCTCTCTCTCAAAAAAAAAAAAAAAAAAAAAGAGAAGAAAATCCAAAATCCTCATGCTAAACGTATGAGCACGGCATTCATCACCATCCAGACAGACATGTGAACCCAATTCCGCAAGTCCGCAGGCGAAAATCACATCGCATCGCACACCAACAAATTCCCCACAAGAATGTAGTACTTGACCGACAACTGAAGGGGGAGGGGTCGGAAGGAATCGGGGACCTTTTCGGGCGGTATGGGCCGGCCGGGGTTGTTCCTCCGGATGGCGTCGACGAGTCTCGCGATGCGGTCGCTCCCGCCGTCGCTCCAGAGGAAGTCGTAGCAGGGGGACTTGATGAAGAACTTGTCCTCGCAGGGCGGGATCGGCGGCGCGACGAGCGGCTCCGGGTCGGGCACGTTGCGGTAGGCGGTGGTGCTGGAGAACCTGGAGCGGACGGCGCGGTCGATGCAGAAGATGAGGAAGATGAAGACGAGCGAGGAGAAGAGCTGCAGCACCGCCGAGCGGCGGTTGCGCCAGGTAAGCGTGGCGTTCTTGCGGAGCAGCGCGCGGTACTGCTGCCACGCCAGCGCGCCGCCGCTCAGGAGCTCCATCGCGCCCCGGACCGGACCGGATCGGTCGGTCGAGAGGCCCGGCCGCGGAACACGGGGGAGTTTCTTCTCGGCTTGGCTAATGGCAAGTGCGCTCTCTCCCTCTTCTCTCCTCGGTATTGGAGCTTCCGGGGAGGAGTCGTCTGAGGTTTGGGTATTTATAAGGGGGCCGTTTGAAAACGGCCAAGCGACGGACAGGAGGAAGACGCGGGTTTAGTGGGGCCCACGTGTCTGCCGGCAGCACATCGTTCGTTCTTGCGGCTGATGAGCAGCGGCACTCCGCTGATTCATCAGAACTCTTCTTCTTCTTTGTTCTTCCATTTTTATTAAATAATATACAGTAAATAATAATACTACTAGTACATTGTACTATACGGCTCCGCTGATTCAGAGAGCACTGAGCAGCCCTTCTTCGTCTTCTTCATTCCATGTTTATATTTAATATAATATAATAATATACTAATAACACTACCAGTACTATTGCATAGTATGGCTCCCCTCATAGCAGAGCTGCAGCGGCAGACTGTTTGCTGTTTGTTGCTGCTGATGGATAGTTGTAGGCTATACAGGTGCTGTTGACTGGCTTAACCGATCAGGCTAATAGTTTTTTTGACTGAAGATCAGGCTAACCCAGGCCATATATAGATTAACCAAGCTAGTGTCATTAATTCAAGTGAGTGGGGTAATAATAAACCAACTAAATTAAATGGCTGAAACAAAATGTGGTTGGCAGTATTTCAGGGATTACACCTTCTCATTTTCGGTATGATACATAGACAGAAAAGGGTATACAAAGAGAATGGATCGATTTCATATCTGTCCAAATTAAAGAGAGCTCACTTTCTATAATGGGAAATGTAGGATAATGTGGCTTGCACTAAGGATGTCTTATGTCATGGGAAGTATGCTTTATGTCATGGGAAGGATGCTACATATATATGATGCTCCGATGAGAATTGAGACATACTCCTAAATGAGAGCAAAAACGACAAAAGATCGCAGGCATGGCTACAAATAATATATCCACAAAACTATCGTAGCCCTTGTTTACATTCCTCCCAAATTTCAGATTTTTTTCACTTTCTCTTCTTCATATTAATTTTTAGCCGCATGCATAGAGCATTAAATATAAGTAAAAAATAATTAATTGCATAGTTTAGTTGTAAATCACGAGATGAATCTTTTGAGTCTAGTTAGTCTATGATTGGACAATATTTGCTAAATACAGTGTCAAATTTTTCTAATAGTTTGAATCTGAAGGCGTATTGTGTCAACTTTCTAGTGGACCGCATCCTTTCGACCCAAAATGAGCGATATATGATGTGTCATCGAGAGTTCGTGCACTGGTCGTTTGCTTATGCTTTCTAAATACTCCTCCATCCAACTCTCCAAAATAGGAAAAGAATATTTTCGTCAGGTAGCCATGTATGAGCTGAACTTGATCAATAGGTGCAAGGTTCAACCGCATTAGCGCTGAAAATGCAAATTGTTCCATATAGACAATCTAACATATGCGCCAGAATTATACATGAAGGCGGTGTAGGTGCTGATATAGAATTTTACCTGTTAGACAATCCATTTTGTAAAATGATACCAATACGTATCAAGATTTGGTTTTAGAATCTCAAAATATCATTGGAAGATATAATTCAAGAGAGAACAAAAAAAATAATATGAATCATATAAAAAAGACTCGATGTTGATTAACCAACATGAATTATATAAAAATGACGATGTTGATTAACCATCTCTCAAACAAATGTTATATAAAAAAGATTGGAAGATAGCTTGTTTGCTTGTTTTCCGGATAGAGTTGCCTTTGTGATGATGTGAGCACCCATACATAGGCCGTTGCAAGCAAACTATGAATATATTCATGTAAAAGAAACTCAATCAAATATGATTATTCTTTACTTACAGAGGAGAAAAGGAGAGCAAAACTTTCAATTCCTTTTAAAAGCTCAAATCTCCAAGTAAATAGACCATGCTCCGTAAGTAAATGGTGAATAAATAGTACCGCATTACGGGCGTGTTTGGTTGGTGACCAAAGGTTGCCACGCCAAAAGTTAGTCGTGCCACAGTTTTTTTGGCATTTGTTTGATTCGCTGCCACAGTTATGGCATGTCAAACTCTTTTAGCACCCTGTCCCACATGTCATAGACTTATTTTCGTGTCAAAACTTACCAAAAGTTTAGCGTTATTTTTGCTCGCCACACTTTCTTTGGCAGCCACAGTTTGCCGAAGGTTAGATGTGGCATATTAAGGTAGCAAACCAAACAGGCTCTACATACTCGCTCACAGCTAAAAACATGTCTAGCGTAGGTGTCATAACGGGATCCGTTAGTAATTTTGCATGGATATATCGAAGTTTCATGCATTGGCTCATGGGCATTTCCAATGTATAAAATCACTCCTGTTTTTATACAAAGACGTGACATCATCTGTTAAATTGCTCCTAATGTTTAGAACTAGAATAATGTTGGATCTCTATAAGTGGTAAAATTGTGGCTATCCAACTTCTCTCCTCTTTGTGCATGGAGGTGGGTAGAACCAAGAGAGAGAAGAAAGATGGGAGAGACATGAGAACAATTCCTCTACATGTCAAGCGCACTACGTATGAAGCTAGCTAGCTACATAAGAGCTATGATTGGAATGGAACTTTCCACTAAGGATGCTCTAAAGGACACATGTGAAGCTTTCACAAACTAGGGAGGTCCATCGACATCGTTGTCATGAGACTTGCAGAATATGTGTGCTTTTAAGTAAATTTTGCTCAGGGACATTGCCCAACCGTCTAATATGCTTTGTTGAACACCGTCGACTTCAAAATATGCTCACCGCCATTATAAAATTTGGATTATTCGCCGTTGGACACAACACCCAATTAATATATTTATTTTCATGGTTCGAGAGAGAGAAAAGGGTGGTGAATAGACCAAATGGTCCATGCGAGTCATCTTCCACCTCTATCGTTAGCCATCACTGAGTGTTTGTGTGTGTGTTAGGGGCGCTGCGGTCGGGCACTTGTTGGCCCACAGAGTTGCAAGCCGCCACGCCGCAGCCACACCTTACATTCCTATCGTGCCACCCATGGCCTGCTCCTCTGTTCCTGCTGTGGGCATCCATGATCTACTCCATCTGTTCCTGCCACGCAGCTCCCTCCATTTCATGGCCTCACCAATATCATGCTGGGGCAGGCGAGGCCTCACTGAGGGTGTGAGGGGCCTCACCGGGGCATGGCCATGGCGGACGGCAAGGATGAGGATCTAGGCAGGGGCACGTGGCCTCACCAAGGACGAGGGCGCGGCCTTGCTGAGCATCATGTGGCCATGGTGGCGGCAACGAACAATCAGAGCTCAGGAAAGAAGGTGATCCAAAGGTTGAAGATGAGGGTGGCGGCACACAGTTAGAGCTTGACGAAGAAGCAAGTATCAGAGGTAGAAGACAACAATAGTTTAGGCATTTCCCCAATCTTCTCTCTCCAAAACTAAAAAATGAATAAAATAATGCATTGGTGTCTCTAGGTAAAGAGCTACAAATTTGTAATGTCCACTAACAAATTTCAACGTTGGCAGTGTCCACTAGCCAATTACACGTTTCTCTAGTGTCCCATAGAAAATTTTCTCTTAAATAAATCATTATATACATACCTGATTTTTAAAGATATGTAATTGACTTGATGCATGTCCTGAACGTCATCAGTTGTGTGGTTGTCGTACAATTAATATATTGCGATGCTGAATGATATACAGGATAGGGTTGATTTAGTTTGAATGAGGTTTCAAGGTCAAACATACTATGTATATATATAGTTTCGAGGTAGTACCATTAGAGATTAATTTTGTTTATTACATAGTTTCGAATTACAGTACCTTATTAGAGAAATTCCACGACCATTAAATTTTGTTTTTTATTTTCCAGAAGTGCAGGCATTAATTTTTATACCATACAGAAATCTTTTTCATGTATTTTCCTGATGATGCACCGTGAGGGAATTTCAAGTTTCCAGTAGTGTGCTTGGAGATGAAGCCAACTAGAGGTGTGGTTACAATTACATGCATGCTCATCGTCATATGGGCTTAAACAAAGTTATATATAGAGGATCTCCATGTGCATGTGCTGAGGTTGATGCATCCTTACTTCATCACTGCCTCGCCCCAAACATTGTGCCCAAGATGCTATAGGGAAGCCAATTGTTTTTAGATCTTATATTTTAATCCCTATTAATAATCAAAAGAAAGGTATATATATTTAATTTACACTAAGGTCCTGAAGCAAGGGTTCCCTAGTTCAATATCCAATTTTGCTAGGTGCCATGTTTTGGAACCTTATACTTCTGTTAAACTGTGGAGAGCCGTACATGTTTGACCGATCCCGGCCTGTTAGTACTTTGATGCGGACAACCGTGGGGATATAATTTGTGCATTTTTGTTTTATTTTTCCTGGAAAACAACTACTGCTACCTACTAGTAGACAAAACGTGTTGACTCGTAGCAATTCAAATTGGTCTTGATGATTAACGGTTTGGGATGCTTGAAGGTGAGGAAGTGTAGAGTTTACTTTTGTCGCCAGTACGTATTTGCTTGGGAGTTTCTTGGTTAGAGCTGACCTAGCAACGAATTCATGACCAGTACATTACTCTATTAGCAATAATAATGATACGCACATTATCGTCAGAGAAGATTCATACTCGATCACATGGGAAAGTGTTTTAGCTGGATGTGTTTGTTGATTACTCCTTCCATTGTTTAGATAGACACATGGGATGGTAGTGATGGAAGGCAGCATTGAATTTCCACAATCTACAAGTCAAATTCTTGCCACCGGGAACGATGGAGGCCCTCGGTATTATTTAGCCAGCTTATAGTAAGTTTTTATAGATTAAGCTCGGAGATTTAAATCACTATAAGTATTATTACTATTAGGGTACATTTAGATCATTTCATTTTAGAGGAATTGAAGATCTACTTTATAGACTAGGCTTTTTGGTTTAGAATTTGACATTCCATGACTTTCCAAATTTTAGATATAAGTATGGCTTCAAATCCATTGGTTGAAAGATAGAAATTGATTCCATAGATCTCAATATTATGTTCCTGCTCTACTGTACTACTTATAACAGTATATTATTCGCTCTCCTAAAGCAGAAGTGCAATACATAAGTAACTTCTCATGTAGCCAACAATATACAAGTATATTCCGCACATAGCCATCATAACTTAATTGATTTGTACCTAAACTATGATTATTAGCTAGAATAAAATTCAATTCTAAGGATCCAAACGAGGCACATATTAAACCGTGGATCTTGGATTTGGAATGATCACCAAAAATATGCCCTAAGCAAGCATGATTTTGTGTATGTGATTAATAATGATTTATGCTATTGTAAGGTGATTTTTGCAGTTACTTAAGCGCCAAACACATTTTGTAACCATTGAACATAGATGACAGACTAAAGGGAACCAAGTCGTTCCAATTATTTTTTCATACTCGAGTAGCTACACTTCAGATAACAATAGTACTCCTTTGATTCTATACTCGTTCCAATTATTATACTTAAATAACGTATGTATCCTGAATTAAATCCAATTAAGTAGTTTCTAGTTAAATTATGGTTTCTTTTTTAACAAAATTTAATTTGCCAAATAATCTGTGCATAGGCTCCACATAGAATGCCTTATATTTCAGTATAAGCTTTAGCAGTCATTTGGCTAATTGAGATCCTGATTAATTATAAGCATTAAGTTTTAACAAGTGTCAATCACTTACCGACAATATAAAACAGCAAGCCCCAAGCTGGATCTGCACAGTACAGACACTTGCGTGTGGTGTGGGACAGTTTATTTTGCAGGCAAGCTCTCTCAAGTCTCAAGCTCAAGCAGCGTTGACAGGAAATAGCCGAGGATACTTTGGATTAAAGCCCTCGGATGTTGAGTTATTCGCATAAATATATCATCAGCAAATGTTTCACAATTTACCCCACAAAAAACGTATTTTGCACAATCCAGAGTAGCATAGAAAGTTACGGCATGCCGTAACGGCATCCGTTAGTCAACTCGCGAGACGACGCGCGCGCGGCTGAGGAAGGAGAAAAGAAACATCTCTGCTGCTGCTGTGTTGGGAGATAAAAGAAACATCCGTAACCGTAATGTGTGTTTAGTAGTACTTGTCCTGAGAAGGACACCTGCATTTACTACATTCAGATTTCAGATTAGGATGGCTATTTGCACGTGCCTGGCTGTGATCATCAATTGATGACGTGATTAATTAACTTGACCGATATGCTTGGCACCATCAGCTGTACGTACACTTGTGACTTGTCGCACACCGGGAGCTGCTATGCTAGGTTCCATCCCAAGTGGCACACAAGTAGAGTAGTATATTAGTTTGACTTAACGTGTTTTTAAATTGTATACTACGCTGCGGCTTCTTCTTCCAAAAGGAAAATGTCCAGATTATTATTGTTCAACTGTGTAGCCGTGTTAGAAAATTGGATGCTTGGAGATGAAGCTACTAGAGCTAGGCGTGGCTAAATTACATACTACGTCATGTTGTCAGTGCTCTCAAAGCCTCAAACAAATCAAAACAAAGTGCTGGCTCGTTTCCAATGCAATAATAATAACTAACCCGTCTGCAGCTGATTGATGCATGCATCGTTACTTGGCCAATCACCGGTGCATTTGCATGCATCACTGTCAAACGTATGCCAATGGATCAATGCAACTATGCAATAAAGCTTAATTTTAGCAGCACCATTGCACTTACACGTACGTATCAAAGCATGCGAGTTTGCATCACGACATTGCAGCGCTGCATATACTATTTTCTTCATCCTAAATTATAAGATATTTGACTCTTTTAACATAAAATTTGACCACTCATTTTATTCAAAAATTTGTATAAACATGATAAAAAATTTGTATAAACATGATCAAGTTTAAGTCCATTTTAAAGAACTTTTATTGATAAAGCAAATCATAACAAAAGAAGCGATATTTTGAAAAAAAAATAAGACGAGTAGTCAAACTTAGTGTCAAAAAAATCAAAGGTCCTATAAATTGGAATGGGGGAAATAGTATATATTACTGTATATGTCCTACATAGATCACTGCAACTTGGAGTACTAGTAGACAGTAGTAGTTGGAGTTCTTCCATGTCATGACCATATTGACCGCCGCCGCCCTAGGGAAAAATCAGGGTGCGTCGTCTGTGCGCGCGCGCGCGCAAGCAGGTGACGCAATTGCAGTTTGTTTCCGCACTGTACGTCGTGTTATTGCTGCTTAATTACTGGTAGCGCTGGTGACATACTCTGCTATTGAACTATTGCAATGCCCATGGTCGTACTTATACACTTTATATATAATATGAATCCGATGAAATCAACGGAAGAAGAAGTTGCTCCGAAACTGACATATACTCCTAATAGCAAGTGGTTGCCATTATTGTCTCTAATTAAGCAGCAGCAGCAGCAGCAGGTAAACCGGCAGCGCCCTGCTAAATTTTACTTTTACCGATAGATGTTTCCAGTTCCACGCGTGAGCATGACATGGCACATGCCTGCTATGGCTGCATGCATGCATCTCCAACCATCAAACCACCAAATAATACAGAGGACCTACTACTAGTAGTAGAATATACTTGTGCAACTGCAATGCAAGGACGTGATCTATACTCCTATACACTTAATTACTCGTAGTTATACTATATATAGCTTAGTGCCCAAGAAACGACGACATCAAATTGACTGTGTGGACTTTGGACAACGAATCAACCATCAACTAATATAATAATACAAAGTTAATTACAGTAAACTCATCCAAATTCCAAATGGCAGACATGAACAACTTAAACTCATCTACTCCTCAGGCCAACCTTAGTGAGG
The DNA here is from genome assembly GCA_015844335.1 of Chrysopogon serrulatus. Taxonomy (NCBI): domain Eukaryota; kingdom Viridiplantae; phylum Streptophyta; class Magnoliopsida; order Poales; family Poaceae; genus Chrysopogon; species Chrysopogon serrulatus. The sequence continues at coordinate 2,575 of JADLZL010002751.1, read as the reverse complement.
AGTTTTATGGTGTTGTTTCTAAAATTGCTATGTAATATGAAATGAAATTAATGAAATGAAATAAAGATGAAACACCCACTTCATTCTATGATTTTATAGGTATTTAATTTCATACTCATATAGAGTTGGTAACCATGTCAAAAGAGTTTTATTTCTATGAAAGTCATTTTTTCTCTCTCTTTGAAAAATAAAAAATCATTTATGTGTAATATCTTATTAAATGTAAATAAAACTCTACTAAGACCGGCCTCATAAACACTGAAGGCAGTAGTCTAGTCAATGACGAGACATTATTGTTTTTAATTAAAACAATGCATTGGCAAAAGAAACTCGTCTACTAGAGTACTACTACTTGTAGTAAGCGCGCACGCAGTAGACTTGTCTTAATTTTACTAATTAATCGTTGATCGATTGAGGAACTTTAATTTGGCCTTGCATCATCGTTGATCGATGAAATCGTAGTACTCTAGTAGAGGAGTACCACTCTGCCAAGGCGCGCGGGTAAGGAAGAAGTGATGAACAATAATTGAAGTGCCAGGAACGCGGCTCCATCGAGCGGCCGGGATTCTTGGAACAAAATTCAGAAGTGAACTGCGAGAATTATTCCACTGCGTTTGTTTGACCAAACTCAGAAATGTCAGATTCAAAGCTAAGCGAGAATTCAAACTGCGTGCAGTTATGCATGCATGCGCACGGCCACCATGTCTAACGCGCGCCAAAACTCAGAAATGTCAGCTTAATTACACGCGCATGCCACCACATCAGACAAGTTTTTTATTGTTTTTTTAGGGAACCACATCAGACAAGGTTTGCTCGACATGCCAACACACGGAGTAGTCAACACTCAACAGGTCGTCGTTGTACATCGGATCGACGACAGATGGCGACGATGCATGGTATGGATCGGAAGCCGAGTTTGCTGAGAAATTTCGCAAGTAAACAGCTTCACGATCCAACTAATACCTCAAAAATGTGCATGTCATCATGCACCGTGTGAGGATTGATTCTCGGAATGGTAGCCTAAGAAATCTCCCCAACTTTCAACTGACGCAAACTAGCTATCTTGAGGTCGTCGTTTAATTACGCTATAACTATTAACTGGTTGCCATAGATATGTTGTCGGTTTTTATATGTCACGGGGAGAGAGAGAGAGAGGCAAGCTATGAATCAGCATATTATGTTCATTGTTTTGCTCACCAACTTCAATTAGTTATTGTGGCTGTTGTGAGAAAGCATAAGGGTATAAGCAACTTTTTCCATGATTCATAGCTTATTAAATGTGGTGGGTGGATCAGCCAAGAGAAGAGACATGATTAGGGATATCAATCATGAACAAGTAACAAAGGCTTTAGGTTGTGGGGAGCTAGAAACTGGGAGAGGGTTAAATCAAGAGCAATGTCTTCAAAGACCTGGAGATACTCGTTGGTGTGCCCACTATAAGATTCTAAAGAGTCTAGTTGACATGTTTTCTACGATTGTTAAAGTGCTAGAATTCATGAAAAAGGATGACAGAGATTGGAAAAATAGAGACCAAGCATCAAATCTTCTAGTCTACTTCCAATCTTTTGACTTTGTATTTTACTTGCATCTCTTATTGACCACATTGACCATCACAAACACTTTATCGTTAGCATTGCAACGCAAGGATCAAGACATTGTGAATGCTATGAAGTGCTTGCAGTCAACTAGATTAAATTTGTGTAACCTTAGAAGAGATGGGTGGGACAGATTATTAGATGAAGTAAATGAGTTTTGTGAGAAGCATGATATTGCAAGGCTAGAGATGGAAGATGCATATGTTGATCCCAAAAGGTCTAGGAAGGCATCTGGAATTACAAACAAGCATCATTATGAAGTGGATTGTTTTAATGAGGTGATAGAGCTAGTTCAAGAGCTCGATAGCCGGTTTAATGAGACAAGCTCTCAATTGCTTATTTGTTCAGTTGCTTTCAATCCAAGAGATTCATTTCATGATTTTGATATTGAGAGTTTGATAAACCTAGCAAAACTATATCCTGATGATTTTAGCTCTGGAGATCTAAGGGATCTTCGCCACTTCCTTGGCCTCTACATTGCTGATGTGAGAGAAGACACTCGATTCTCCAACATAAATACTATCAGTGAGCTTTCACAAAAAATGGTGGCAACAAGAAAAGATCTTTGTTATCCATTGGTTTATTGACTTTTGAAACTTGTGTTGGTATTGCCGATTGCTACTGCAACAGTGGAGAGAATATTTTCGAGGATGAAGATTGTGAAAACAAGTCTTAGTAACCGCATGGGTGATACACACTTGAGTAATAGACTTATTTGCTATGTGGAGAAAGAAGAATTGAAGAAAGTTACCAATGATGTTGTGGTTCATCGCATCATGAACATGGAAGGAAAGGGGCATAGATTTAATCTATAAGAGGTGATGCATATATTTTTATTTTTTCAATAAGACATTAAATAGATTGTTTGCTTACATTGAACGATTTATTTCTTTTTTCTTAGGTCAATGAGGGTTTCATGGTTGAGGATTGCATTTTGTGAACGCCAACAAACTTTTTTGTTGTTATAATTGTGAGATTAT